>PVKC010019125.1:0-19268 GCA_004027635.1 Crocidura indochinensis
AAACTCCTTGAAGGCTCCTTAACTTGTCCTACCTGAGTTCATTTGCAAATCACAATCCTGGCTTAGTCAAAACAACCAAGAAAATTATTTCCTCTAAATATAATCAGTTAATTGTTTAGTTTTTCTGACTCGTTTTGTTATAAAGGTATATAGTAATACCTGTTTTACAAGATTGTGATAAGAATGATGTTATCATACAAAATGTGCCTTTTTTTACCACTTAAAAGTTTTTAATAAATGCCATTGTTTTGCTATATTAAATGTAAAATTGTTTTATAAATTACAAATAAATGAACATCCAATTGCTATTGCAAAAAAAAGTGATCTTGGGGGCGCTGTGGTGGCGCTAGAGGTAAGGTGTCTGCCTTGCCAGCGTTAGCCTAGGATGGACCACGGTTCGATCCTCCAGCGTCCCATATGGTCCCCCAAACCAGGAGTGACTTCTGAGCACATAGCCAGGAATAACCCCTGAGCGTCACCGGGTGTAGCCCAAAAAACAAACCAAAAAAAAAAAGTGATTTTCTAAGGGATGAAAGAAAAAGATGAGGTGCCTGTGTGAAAGAAGTATGGAACCATCTGATATTAATATTTGAAGCATCTGGATAACTAAATCTATTGTTCAAACAATGCCTCCCATTTTCTTCCTGCCACTTACTGGCCACTAAGCTGACAAGTCTATATCTTGGTATTTCATTTTCTTCATGGGCAAAGCTGGGATCTCTCTGTCCAGACTGTTCCATGGGTTAATCATTAAACAAAATAGAGAATTTATATGGAGACATCCTTATAAAATCATACATACTTACAGATATTTCTAGGAAGAATAAGGAGGTAGAAAAATATAACTAGACAAAAAAAAGTTAAAGGATTCAGCAGTGCTTAGCGCCATTCTGTTCACCTCTGTTCATTGCAGCAATATTTACTACTCACAGAAGCTAAGATCTGAAAATAACCAATTGCCTAGTAACATATGAAGAGTAATTGTGGCAAATGAATACAACTTGTATACTATTCAGCTATGAGGAAAGACAAAAATTTTGTAGTTTGCAACAACTTGAATGAAATTGAGGGTGTCATGCTAAGTAAAAAAAAAAAGTAGGGGCCTGGGAGATAGCATGGAGGTAAGGTGTTTGCCTTTCATGCAAAAGGTCATCGGTTCGAATCCCGGTGCCCCATATGGTCCCCCGTGCCTGCCAGGAGCAATTTCTGAGCATGGAGCCAGGAGTAACGCCTGAGCACTGCCGGGTGTGACCCAAAAACCAAAAAAAAAAAAAAAAAAAAAAGTAAAAATATCAGATAATCTCACTCATATGCACAGTATAAAAAAATGCCCAAAAAAGGAGAGGCTGAAGAAAGAGGGCAAGTATAAGGTCAAGGAATATGGAAGAAAGATATTAAAACCCTGGTGTGGAGGAACTGGTGATGAATCTCCACAACTGAAAAACAATGTTTGTGGTACTGGAAGCTATGCTACCTCAAAAGAAAAAATTAATTAGAAATACAGTGAAGGGGGGCCCGGGAGATAGCATGGAGGTAAGAAATACAGTGAAGGGGCCGGGCGGTGGCGCTGGAGGTAAGATGCCTGCCTTACCTGCGCTAGCCTAGGACGGACTGTGGTTCGATCCCCCGTTTTCCCATACGGTCCCCCAAGCCAGGAACAACTTCTGAGCACATAGCTAGGAGTAACCCCTGAGCGTCACTGGGTATGGCCCAAAAACCAAAAAAAAAAAAAAAAATACAGTGAAATGAAAAATAGATTTTTTTAATTCAAGAGTTCAAATCATAGGACTGGAGCGATAGCACAGCAATAGGGCATTTGCCTTGCATACAGTCAACACCAAATGGAACCTGGTTTGATTCCTGGCATCCCATATGGTTCCCCAGGAGCAAATGCAGAGCCAGGAGTAACCCCTGAGTGCTGCTGGGTGTAACCCAAAAATTAAAAAAAAATTAATAAAAATAGTTCTAAATTTTAAAAATCACCACCTATATTAATGTAAGTCATTATGAGAAGCCATACCTGTGACTGGAGTGATAGTACAGTGAGTAGAGTACTTGCCTTGCACACAATCAATCTAGATTCAGTCCCTGGAATCCCATAAAATCCCATGAGCCCAAACAGAAGTGATCTCTGAGCACAGAACCAGAAGTAAGCTTTAAGTACATCCAGGTGTGATCAAAATGTTTTAGAGGTTAAAAAAAAATTGTGGAATTAGGCATAATTTGAGTCATATTTGTTCCATCAAGTTTCCTCCTCTGAATCTCAAATGTTCTCCTCTAGATAATGGGAATTGTGATGGGATATTTTTCTTGGAGGTTTAACAAAGTTGACGTGAAATAATCAATAAAGACCTCAAATCAGTGACTATACAAGGTAAGTGTTCAACAAAAGTGATCTGTTGGCTGCAGAAGTAATATTAATGGTTGCTATTATTCTGTTTCTTCTGACAGGGGCACATAGAGTATAAGGTAAGTGGTTGCCATTAGTGGAATCAACAGTTCCCCCTCTTGAAGGAGCCAAATATTATGGAAGGTCACATGTGCAACCTCGCTCTCTTTCACCAAGAAATTTCCTTGAGAGCTGATTAAATTCTTTACAGACTTAAGTAATTTCAATAGGCTCTGAGGGTTGTAGTGAGCCACCCTCATATTTCAGTGTACCATTCATCTCTGGGGGGAACCAAATAGTTATGGATATTACATACAAGTCTCAAGGTAAGAGCAGACAGCAATCTCTCAGTACTAACTTCATGTCCTAGAATTCTTTAATTCTAGAGTTCAACCAAAGTGCTGGCAGGAATCCAATTCATTACTAGAATTATCAGACATAATGGGCAACTGAAATAAAGTAATGAAAGATACCTTTAGCAAAGGGACATGAATTGTGCACTATGTTCTAAAAGTCTTGGTATTAATTCATACTGGTAGATATATATAAAGCATTCATTCTGTATTAATGACCCTAGAAGTTAGAACTAGTATTTCTTAGGGTTATATTTCTGAATACAAGGCACAATGAAGTTGTTATTTGCCCAATATCACAGAATAGGTGAAAAGGCTTTGTTTTTGTTTGGTTTGGGGGTCAAAGCTAGCAGTGCTCAGGGCTTACTCCTGGATCTTTCTTTGGAGATTATTCCTGGTGGGCTCAGAAGACCACATATGGTGCCAGGGATCAAACCCAAGTCTGCAGTATGCCAGGCAAGCCCCTTATCCACTGAATTGGCTTTTAAGAAGACAGTTTAATGAAAAATAAAAAAACATATGCTGTTTTGAGATCAGAACTGAGTGATAGGACTCCTGAGTCCATGTTTTAACCACATTGCTATACTGATTGCAAAAATTCAACATGACCTCTGTAAAAACTGGAAAAGAGAAACTTGTGGTTATCCATAACTTGGCAGCAAATGACAAATAGGGGAGAGATTGCTGAGCTCATCACAAAACGGTTCAACATGCTGAAAATAATAACACACCCAAGTAACCTAGGAAACAAGTACTGATTAAAATAAACTAACCAAAACTCGCATTTCAAAAGCAAACATGGAGGAAAGATCTTGGATGTGATGATAGTGGTGTGAAATATAGCCAATATGCTTCCTTCAAGGGTGTGCTCTCTCTCTGCTTAGGTTTATTTCTTAAAGTTTAGCTCGCCAAGAATTAAGGTTGATACATCTGTGGCTCCATTTCCCCAGAGCACCATAACCCACAGTCCCTGCCAGAACTAAATAAATGAATTGATTGTCCTCTTCCTCTGCCTTAAGAATTTCACCATTTGAACTGTGGGGAATGAAACTACTATGAACTCCATGCTCAGAAAGAATAGTCTGCTTGGCTATTGTCACCAAAAACTTCTTGGCATGATCCTAGTACTCTCAAATGCAGCTACAGAAAAATCCAAACACTGATCTTTACAGGGTAGACTTTGAAAAAAAATAATGTAAGCTTAAAAGGGCCATAGTTGGGGCCGGAAAGATAGCATGGAGGTAAGGCATTTGCCTTGCATGCAGAAGGACAGTGGTTCAAATCCCGGCATCCCATATGGTCCCCGGAGCCTGCCAGGAGCGATTTCTGATCATAGAACCAGGAGTAACCCCTGAGCATTGCTGGGTGTGACCCAACACCCCCCCCAAATACAATTCCAGTATTTTCTATCCTAGGGAGTTTCACTCTGGTACATCCCCACATGCTGGGTAAAAAGAAAACAAAATTTGTAACCAGAGACTCTGGTTATGAACTCTATGTCTCAATTTATGTCACTAATCTTCTCCCACTAATGCTTCTTCCTGTGTAAGTAAAATGATGTCTGCCTGTCCTGTGACACCAATTCACCCTTAGAATCACTGTGCTGAGTAAAGTCAGTCAGGGGAAAGAGACAGAAACAGAATGATCTGTCTCATATGTGGGATTAAGGATTAAACTAAGTAGCAACAGAGGCCCAAAGGCAATATAATGAAAGAATTGATCACACAACTGAGTTGGGGATGGGGAACAAGAAGGAAGGGGGCTTGGATGATTGAGGGAGGGATCTGAGTACATTAATGGTTGATATGGTGTTGGAACTATGTCTGTGAGAAACCATTATTCATGATGCTGTAAACCAAAATAAATAAATCTCACAAAAGGACGCAATAGAATAAAACATGCAAAAGCACTTTGTAACATGTCCAAACACCCTAATTCAAGAATGTAGTGTCATAATTTCTTCTCAGATATGATCATGGCAATATTTCTAGCCAAGGTAAAACTGCTAGCAAGTACAAATCTGTTGACATAAATGGTATTATTAAAAAAATTAAGTACTGCACTTCTTTCTTCAACCAAGATCTGATAGCTTTTATATTGACTTAACAAAAAGAGTAAGCAGAGACTTCTTATACTGTTTCATCCTGTGGCTTCTCATTATTTAGCAATAACTCAAGTTTGACCATAGTTACTGTTGGCCAAGAAAAATAATGCGATTAAACAAGTCAAACTCTACATTGTTCATTTTTTCTTTCAGTTTCCTCTTACAAGACACCATAGAGCAGGAATGACAAAAAAATATCTATAGACTTTTGTCTATATTTTCATTTAATCATAACAAAATAATATATAAATATATTCTCAAGTTTAAGTTTCTTTTTTATTTTTGGTGGGTTTATTTTTTGGGGGGAGGGGCATACCTGGCAGTGCTCAGGGGTTACTCCTGGCTCTGTGCTCAGAAATTGCTCCTGGCAGGCTCCGGGGACCATATGGGATTGAACCCTGGTCCATCCCTGTTTGACCGCAAGCACCCTATCACTGTGCTATCACTCTCGCCCCTCAAAATTTAAGTTTCAAGCAATATAAAAATATAAAGAATAAATTTATAATCCACATGGTTTTACTTCCCAGAGGTAACCATTAGTCTGGCATATATCCTGCCAAACATCTTTCTGAAAATTGATTTAAAATACATATCCACAGAACTATATCATTATCATTGGAATCAAATTTTTCAGATTATGATCATTTTACAACTTGCATTTTTACTTTTGGTAGATTTTCTCATACCCAGCCTGCTTATCTACCTCTTCCTTTTTAATATAGTATCTGATTTTCTGTTCAGTAAATATCTCAACCTTTACCCAATTCAACTGATGGAAACTTTGTAGTTTCCAATTTTCAAAATTAAAAAATTCTGCTAAGCAACATGGATAGAACTAGCCATCATGCTGAGTAAAATTGTCAGAAAGAAAGGGATAAATAAAGAATGATTCCTCTCGTGTATGTGGGGCTTGAAGGGTTGGGTGTTGGATATTGTATGACTAAAACTCAATCTTGAACAAATTTGTAAATGTGTGTCTAACAGTGATTCAATTAAAGAATTTATATTTAAAAAGAAGATAAGTAGCAAGGTAGCAACAAAGATCTTATGAAAGAGCTAAATAGAGGGATAATAGTATATATACAAAATAACTGCTACGAATTTCACTAAAAAGTTCTGATTTGTAATTTTTATTGAGTACTTACAATATGCTCACTGGAGCTCAAAAGTACTATAAGATTCAACCTCAGCCTTCCAGAAACTATAAAATTGTTGGATGTGAGTTTTATATGAGTAACAAGTAAGTAACAATGCAAAGTAGTCTGTGATTAGGTGAGCAAATGAATGGCATAAAAAAAGAAGTGGTTGATGAGGAGTTTTCAAAGACATAAAATGAAGGGAGTAAAATAAAAATAAGTCAGTCATTCCTGATACTGCCGTAGGTGCTTAAACAAGGAGTCAGTTGATAAGAACTATTTGTTATATGATATTAAATAGGACATTCTGGTTGTAAGAGATATCTAGACAATGAATGAAAATAAAATTTCCTGGGGGCTGGGCGGTGGTGCTGGAGGTAAGGTGCCTGCACTAACCTAGGACAGACCGCAGTTCGATCCCCCGGTTCCCCATATGGTCCCCCGTGCCTGCCAGGAGCGACTTCTGAGCGAATAGCCAGGAGTAACCCCTGAGCGTCACCGGGTGTGGCCCAAAAACCAAAAAAAAAATAAAAATAAAAATAAAAATTTCCTGTGTTATGGGAAGAACATCAGCAAAAATATTCTAAAAGTTGAAAAACCCAAAAGATGCTAGAACGGGTTAAAAAAGACTAGGAGTAGGTGGATGTCTACAATTCCTTAAACACCAAACCTTTTACAGACCCCACAAATTGTAAAAGATTTCTCTGCTCTATGCCATGGTTTTCTTGGCAGTATCAGAATTTAAATTAAGCGTCTTTTCCTCTCCTGAGTGCTGATTTAATATACATAATTTTAGGTCACTAAGCATCAATTGTTTGCCTAAATTAAGACCAGAGAGGAACACAATAGTCCCTATTTTAAGTAAATGTCTCAGTAATGCATTCAAACTCAACATGTGTCCTAAATGCCCCAAGTTTATGGATGGAAAAGCCTGAGATTTAAACCAAAAAAAATTTTAAATGGTTTTAAAGCAACACGGGCCCAGAAAGTGGTTCAGTGGTAGAGCACATGTTTCACCTGTGTGAGGTCCTGAGTTCAATCCCTGAAATTATAAACAAACAAAAAAGAAAAAATGAGCAACGGGAAAACATGTAAAGAATATTTTCTATGCCAATTTTTTAAAGAGAGCATTATAAATGTCTTATTTCGCAGGCTCAAAAAGATATATACACACCTATATTTATTGCAGCACTATTTACAATAGTAAAGATATGGAAACAACCTAAGAGCCTAACGACAGAAGAAAATATAAAGAAGACATGTATGTAAATGTATACTTACATATGTATCTCTTATATATATATTCTACCACATCTTATACATCACTCTATGCACACCATAAAATACTACTCAACTGTAAAAGATGAAAGATTGCCTTTTACTATAAAACATGGATAGAATGGAAAAGAGTTGTCTCCAGCAAAGTCAGAAGGAGAAGATAATACCACGCATATGTGAGATAGAAACAGATTAAGAGAACAGAGTATTCAATGAAACCAAATCCTTAGACTGATAATTGGGCTGAAGGTTCAGGAGGAAGAGGACTAAATGTCCAGTATACTGTGGAGGGGGTACAGCACCAGAATGGGAGACATATGTGGGAACATTATACCCTAAAACACAGAGATGTTTTTAAAAGCCACTGTTACTTGTGCAGAAAAAAATTAACAGTACCAAGAGAACAATATGTGAAGGCTACTTCTCAGTGAAATTTTTTCAAATAAGGGATTATAAAGATTTCTTATTTAACTTACTACTGTAATGTTGAATATAGGTTTGATCTAGGCAGGCTAGTAAATCCTTTCAGCCTGTATTTAGAAGAATTGCTGGCATAGCCTATCTATGGAGCTTTTTAAATAAGTTTCCATTTTCTTTCCTATTTATCACCACAATAGTCTCCATCTTAACCCAAATTTTTGATCTCTCACTCCAAAAAAAAACTTTTATAACTGAAACAGGAAGAAGAGGGGCAGGAAGACAGCTCAAATGCCAGAGTGCATGCTCTGCATGTGGAAGACCCAATTCCAACCCCAGCACCATGCGGTTCCCTAATCTCCACCACAAGCAACCACCAAGCACTATGCCAGGAGAAGTCCATAAACACCTCTGGGTATAATTTTAAAAAAACGGAGGGAGGGATAGAACATAAAGGAAAGACAAAAATTACAGTATCTGGAGCTGAAAAATAGTATAGCAGGTAAAGCATTTGCTTTGCATGCAGCAGATCCAGGTTCAATCCCTAGTATCCCAGATGGTTCCCTGAACCTGTCAGGAGTAATTTCTGAGCTCAGAGTCAAAAGTAACCCAAACAAACAAAAAAATTACAGCAGCTATAAAGATCACAAGCAAACCACATGGGTTCCATTAGCAGAATATGTCATGAGGGTAAAGGTTTCATGTTCTTTCTATGTTCTGGCCGGAAAGAGGCAGCAAAGCCAAGATGCATTCAGAAATACTAGAGCTGAAGAGAAGCATGACATTTCTCTTACTCACTCAATCTCTGTCTCTCTCTCTCACACACACACAAGCCCACACATACACAAACAGACACACACACACACACACACACACACACACACACACACACACACACACACACATACTAGAAGTCAAGAAAAAAAAGGAAACAAAGTGTTCTTTGATCCTGGGCAACACAGAGCCAGCAATGGGCTAGAAAGAGCAGAGAGACTACACAGACTCATTTTTAGAGCAACCTTGACTTATTTAAGTGACTAGCCATCAATTGTGGGTCTTATATAATAACTGACTGTATTATGGGTCTTATATAATAGCTGACTGTATTATTTTTTTCTCTAAGACTAGTCCTTTGTTCACAAAATATTGCACCCTGGAAGGCTTCAATACTCATGTTTAAAAGCAAAGCATAGAGTACTACATTTGTTCAAAAAATAAAAAGAAGTCAATTATTAAATCATGTTTTCTAAGAACTCACCAATCTATATGTACCCATTGTCCACCTGTGTGAATATCAAAATGACAGCTGGTATACATGCTATAAGCCGACAGAAAAAAAAAATCTTGTAGGAAAACACAAAATCCAAGTATAGAGACAGAAGGTCACAAGGACATAAAAAGTCCAGCTATTTTCATTGTTCCTTTGTGAGCAATTTGGAATTAAATCATATTACACAAAATAATTCTGTAATAAAAGATTATAGTTAATTCTTTTTACAAAAGCAAATGGCATCCTTGGCAAATTAACTTCATTATTTCCACTGTTTCCTCTTGTTTCCAATATACCCTTAAAACACTTCACTTCCCAGCCCAGGAATTTCTACACAGACTTTTCCTTCCTTCTAGAATATTACATTCACCCTTCTTCATTTTGCTAACTGGTTTGCCTTTCACCCTTCACCCAAGACAGCTTTCCTGGAGTGGTCTTGCCATCCTCCAATCTACATAAGAGTCACCGTTGCACAGGTCCTGCAGCTTCCAAGACCTTTCCTTGAAGCACTGAGCACACAGCTTATGATTATAGGACTGCAGTTTTTTAATTAGCAACTCTCATCGAGACTTGAATTCTGCCAGGACAAAGACTGCGGCTGTTTTGCCTTCACTAGATTCCTGGGGCCTAACATGCTGCCTGGTCTAGAGTAGACACTCAATTAATTTTTGACAATGAATAAACAAGCCCTGCAGGTCCTGATGCCCTACCACATGTAAAGCGGGCCAAACTTCTGAAAAACTGCCAGGTCCACTGACCCAACAAAGTGCTAGAACATTTTCCTCACTGCATTTGATTTTATGTCTGGCCTCAGAACACGGCTTAGAGAGAGAGAAGTGGTTTAGCCTAAGGTTAGCATTTTATGGGTTCAGCAGCATAACAGAGAAAACCCCAAATAGCTGTGGCTTAAGCTAGATGCCTATTTTTCTCTAATAAACAACAGCAACAGGATCCAGGACTCATGGTGCTCAGTGAGGAGAATCTGGTTCATTGGTTATTCTGCAAAAAAAATCTCCTCAGCATCTACTTCCTGGTCTCCAAGAGCTGCTCAAGCACAGCCAAATTCAGCACCTCAGGAGAAAAGACATCATCAAGAAAGGTGAGGCTCCTTCTTTCTGAAAGTGTCATGTTTAGCCCTGGAGTCAGAATGTGGTCATAGAGCCATACCTAGCAGCAAGAGAAGCTAGAAAGTCTAGAATTTATTCCAGAATTTATTACTCTTAACATCTGGTTGAATCTTTCATGAAATGGTTTCAATCTGGGTTTTCAGTTGGATAAAGGCTTTCTCATTTTTCTTTGAACCAAATCTACTTGATTTTTTTCCAGTGAGTTATTTCAATCTCAGCAGTATTGTATAAATTAAAAAACAAGATGGGACTATTGAGATCATCCAGTGGGTAAGGTACTTACCTTGCTCATGGTCAACCCCAGTTGAATCTGCCATATTGAATATGGCCCCCCAAGTACTGTCAGGAGTAATAAGGCTGAAATAAGCACTACACAGCACAGGCCCAAAACCAAAGAGAAAAAGAAAGTGCAAAGAAGGAAGCTGGGAATTCCCAAACAGATCTAAAAGTAGCATGGAGTGACACTCATGACAGCTACTAGAAGCTTCCAAGAAACCTCCAACAACTTGCTGGAGAAGCAGTCTCACTTGTCTCTAGCTAATCTTTTGTGGGGGACAGTTCTAAGCGCCAGTTTAGAGGGAGTGTGGCAACAACAGTTTCAAGGCACTTTTTTATATTAACGACAGAAGCATGTGGTAATGTTTTCCTTGAATGAAAGTCATCTCTGAAAGACAAATCGAGGATATTGCATATGACATAATCACCAAGTGGCAGCCCATGGCATCTTCTCCACACCCACCACCCCAACACACACTCTGGCTTCTTAAAAAGTCAGCTCTGTCACTAGGAAGTCCCACAAGCAGCCAGCCTGTGATCAGAGGTATCTCCAATGTCTTTCCCCAAATATGTAGCCCGCAGTTGCCAAGGACTCAGAAGCATCCACTGACCATAAATCAATGTGACTTGAAGCTGGAAATGCACAAAACTCTCATGAATGGTCCACAACGATGAGACATTTAAAGATGATTCCTCCTTTCCAAAGAAAATACACTTTCTGAATCTTTATCCTTTTCTGAGTGTACCTTCTGCCCCAAAAAATATAAGGGGAAATACCCAGACTTGAGAAGACTCAGTCAGAAAAGCTAATATTAGTCTTAAAAGAAGAAAAGAAGAACAAAATTAAATATGTCAGAGTCTAAGGATGCTACAGATTTAGACAGAATGTGTGTGTGAGAGAGAGAAAGGGGGGAGGGAGAGAGAGAGAGGGAAAGAGACTGCATAAGTTTGGAAATACTTATTTTTCATATAAAAATGAGGAACTGAGATATCAACATGCTCAGAATAAGAGCACATTCTTTGCAACATGTGGAGTTCTGGGATTGATCTCCTATCTCCAAAATGAATAATAAGTTGGAAGAAGTGAGAAAAAGGAGAAAAAGAAACTATAGGTCTTCTCAGAGCCTTTAATATTGTCCATATGCATTGCATTTGTTTTGGGACCACACCTGGCTCTGTACTCAGGAGTCATTTCTTGTGGTGCTCAAGGAGCCAGGAGATGCTGGGGATAAAAACAGGATTGACCACAAGCAAGGTAACCACCTCATCCTCTGTGCTGTCTCTCTGGCCCTCAATATGTATTAAAGACCTTCAAGTCAGCCATGGTAGACTTATATTTTACTTGAAGTCTTGTTGATCCATCCATATCCATGCATATGGGAAGTGCCCTGTAGAAAATAACAAAATGTTGTACCAAGAAAAAAAAACTACCCCACCAATAGTTATCTGTTTATATATGTATAAACATATACATATATGTTTATGTTTAAGTACTCTGAGTACTGGTATATGAATGACTTTAATTATGTCTATTTCTACTCTTATAATAAATTCATATTGCTTTTATAACCCAAGATTCTGAAAATAAAAGAAATATGTGTATATTTTAAAATTCATTTCTATCTGTATTATTTTATTGATTTTTAAAAATGAAGTAATTGAGGTGAGATTATTCTTTTTTCTAAAATGTAGAAGTGTTTATTGCTCTTTAAGATTTATTATTTGCCTCCAGCATGACAGATTCTAATATTAATATGAGTGATAAAAGTAATTCATTTTGATGATTTATTTCATACTTCTGTTGGTTCTTAAGAGGAATAAAAGTGAATAAATTTTTCCACCACTAATAATAAAGTCTGAAGACATAATAAAAGCAAAAATACTTATTTATACTATTGTGTCATTTTCCCTCCTAATCAATTAAAATCCTCCTGTTATGGAAGACATTTTTATTTATCTATTAATAAGACCCTAGGTATAAAAATTTCCTGAATGTAATGCAAATAGAACTATCAATGTATCCTTATTTAAACCCAATCACCATGTTTTGGTGCTATTTTCTGTTTGCTCTTTCTTTGGGATCTTCCATGCAGCATTGGGGATCACTAGAGTTATAGTTGGTGGTGCCTGGGAGACCTTGTGGTATTGGGTATTGGTATTCTTATTCAGGCCCCATGGTATTGGGCAGAGAATCTGGACCGCAGGGTATTGGGTAAAAACCCAGGGACTATTAGGCATAAATTCTCTCAATGTATTTTTTTTTGGTTTGGTGTTTGGTTTTGGGCTATACCCAGGAGAACTCAGGGCTTATTGCTATGTTTCTGCATTTAGGAATTATACCTGAAGTTCCAGGGACCATATGGGAAACCAGGTATCAAATTCAGCCCAGCTACATGCAAGGTCAGTACCTTCCCCTATTCTATCTCTCCAGCCCACACCATGGTTCTGTAAGTTCTCTCTCTGAATTCTTATTCTTTTAGAAATTCATAAAGTGTCAAGAATAAAAGCAAAACCTTCTATATAATTGGTTGGGTTTGATTGGGTTGGGTTGGGTTTTTGGGTCACACCCAGTGGGACTCAGAGGTTACTCCTGACTCTATGCTCAAGAATTACTCTTTACAGGTCCCAGGGGCCATGTGGAATGCCAAGGATCAAACCTGGGTCAACTGCATACAAGGCAAATGCCCTACCTGTTGTGCTATCACGGACTACATGATTGGTTCTCTTACTGGCTAATTATCTAACTAAATATAATATTATTTGCTAAATGATCCACTAATCTGCTGAAAAAAAACTGAAGCGTTAAGAGATCTATGTGACTGCTTTTCTGTTTTCCTGCATGAGGCAGCCAAGAAAACAATAGCAAACATACTCTCTTCAGGGTCCAGCACAGGATAATCTCTGCAGGGTCCAGAACAGGGTCCAGCACAATATCCAATAAAGGTGGAGCCAGAGAAGCACAGTTGCTCTGCTTTGTGACTGTGCACATCTTCTATGAACATGAATCCCACCACAACATGTAGTAAAACCCGCACTACAAGTGTGGCAAAGGGGAGGTGCGGGGATGCAAGACAACACCATGCATAGAGAATGAAGATGGTAGTTCTGATGACCTGAAAAGTACCAACCACCTAGTTAGCTCCTTAGACAGGGAGTTTATAGTAGAAATATGATGGATGTTCAGAGAACTCAAGGAAAGCATAGATCAAGCTGAACAGACCACAAAGATGGAAATCAGAAAACTCCAAGCTAAAGTAACAGAACTGAAAAACTCAGTAGATGAGATGAAGGACTCAATTGAAAGCCTCTCCAACAGAGTGGCAACAGCTAAGGACAGAATCAGTGAGCTAGAGGATGAGAATGCAGAACAACTCCATAGAGCAGAAGAGATTGGAAAAGAGCCTTAAAGGGAATGATCAGACAATGGAAAGAAATTCTCAAAGAACGTGAACAGATGAAAATAGAAGTCTTTGATAAACTCAACAGAAACAACATAAAAATCATTGGAGTCCCAGAGACCTGGGAAGAAAATCCCCCAGAAAAAATTAACAATGATATCATTGAAAAGAAACTCTAATAGCTAAAGTCTACAGACAACCAAATCCTGCATGCTCAAAGAGTACCAGCTCAAAGAAACCCGAAGAAAAGCACCCCAATACATATCCTAGTCACAAGATTTAGAGCAGAAACCCTCAAAGTCAGAAGGCAAATAACATGACAAAACTCAATGAAATGAATGCTTCGCCTAGAATACTGCACCCAGCCAGATTCACTTTCAGGTTTGAAGGAAGTATATATAGTTTCACAGATAAACAACAGCTCAGAAATTTTACAGTCTCAAAACCAGCCTTAAAAGATAAGCTGAGGGGCCCGGGAGATAGCATGGAGGTAAGGCGTTTGCCTTTCATGCAAAAGATCATCGGTTCGAATCCCCGTGCCCCATATGGTCCCCCGTGCCTGCCAGGAGCAATTTCTGAGCATGGAGCCAGGAGTAACCCCTGAGCACTGCCGGGTGTGACGCCCCCCCCCCAAAAAAAGATACACTGAAAGGTCTACATTAAGGGAAGACAGATCTAAAGACACACCAAACTTCTACACAAAGATGGCTCCAAATACGATGACAATTATCTCTCTCAATGTCAATGGGCCAAATGCACCAGTTAAGAGACACAGAATGGGGGCCCGGGAGATAGCATGGAGGTAAGGCATTTGCCTTTCATGCAAAAGGTCATCGGTTCGAATCCCGGTGCCCCATATGGTCCCCCGTGCCTGCCAGGAGCAATTTCTGAGCATGGAGCCAGGAGTAACCCCTGAGCACTGCCGGGTGTGACCCCCAAAGAAAACCAAAAAAAAAAAAAAAAAGAGACACAGAATGGCAAAATGGATCCAAAGCTGAACATTCTGCTACCTACAAGAAACATCTAAAAAAGAGAGCAAAAGAGAGATCTGGGGCCGGATCGATGGCGGAAGTCGTAAATCGTCTGCCTTGTATGTGCTAGCCTAGGACTGACTATGGTTCAGTTCCCCAATATCCCATATGGTTTCCCAAGCCAGGAGTAACCCCTGAGTGTCGCTGGGTGTGGCCCAAAAACCAAAAGAGAGATCGAGAGAGAGAGAGAAAGAGAGAGAGGGGTGGGGGTCTTTGTGATTATCATTTTACTAAAGGCTCCATTTCTCTGTCCTACATTCAGTTTCATAAGCATAGTAACTTGGACCTTTCAGTAAACACACATTGAATTCTGGCCAAAGGAGAAGGAAAGAAAGCTTCATCCAAAGACTTCCTATGTTTCCAATTACACCAAGTTTCTCTAAGTGAGCAGGAAGAACCAGACCTCCAAGTCTGTCATTAACAAGTCTACAAATCACTTTTTTTTCCTATGGCCTTTCGGTTTCCAATGACAACTACAGTGACTAGATAAATGAAAGTGTCACTTCTCCAGTTTCCTCAAACAAAAGAATGTTTTGTTTTTTTCCCTAAAGATTAAAGAGCATTTCTTTAACCCTAACAAAATGCTATGCCTCCTACCTACTATCAAGTCCCTTCTGTAGAACTACAGAGAAAATTGAGAATGATTTGTAGGCCACAGGGATCTGGAGATAGTTTAAAAACTGTCTCACCCCTTAAGGGTGGCAGAAACTATGTTTCTACTTCAACATCCAGGAGAAGATCAGCCTATCTTTGGGGCATCTCCTCAACGACTCAGAGGGAGAACTCCACAGAAAATCTGCCTGTTGGAAGCATCAGTACCAAGCATAGATGTGCCCTCAGTGAACCGCAGCCAAAAAGAAGAGCCACAAATAGCTAAAAGTCACTTCCAGATCTCAGTTATAGGCCTACAGTTCTGGGACTGGCCAAATATAGGGCAATTTTGTTTGTTTAGGGAAATCATGCTGACCTGCTTTGATTACAAGTCTAATAGAGAAATTTCTAGAAACAACTAAAATTTCCATCATTGCAAAGAGCAAGAGTTATCATCTCTAAAAGTGGGCCACAAAATGATATTAGGAAGGACTGGAGCAATATGACAGCAGGTTGGGCATTTGTAGACAACCCGAGTTTGATCCCCGGCATCCCAGATGGTCCCCAAGCCTACCAGGAGTGATTTCTGAGCGCATAACCCAGAGTAGCCCCTGAGCATCATTGTGTGTGGCCCAAAAACAAAAACAATGAAAAATCATATTAGGAAAGCAATTTAGGAGGATGAATTTCTACAAAACAAAACCAAAAATAAACTAGGTCTATCCTTTTTAGAATTTAATATACACATATGTTCACCAAATAGGCAACATGTTTCTAGTTCACAGATATAATTTGTCTTATGATGTCACTTGTTACCAAAAACAGCAAGAAACACTTTAAGGGGCCGGGTGGTGGCGCTGGAGATAAGGTGCCTGCGCTAACCTAGGACAGATCGCAGTTCAATCCCCCGGTTCCCCGTATAGTCCCCCGTGCCTGCCAGGAGTGACTTCTGAGCGTCACCGGGTGTGGCCCGAAAACCAGAAAAAAAAAAAAAACACTTTAAGACTAACTAACTCCAAAGAACTCTTGGGGAGTCTATAAAATAAAGAACCCCATGTCACAAATGTAAAACTTTAAGAACAAAAAAGTGTTTTATAAAGAAAGAATAATTTTGGCCTCGACTTAAATTTTGTATTATCTGAATCAGTATTATTATGTTCAAGTAACTTGGAGCTTCCAAAAATTTAGCATTGAATCATAAGAGAAATCCAAGAAGGCATATAAGGAGGTCACAGGATTGATTTGTGAACTAATCAGTAGGTAAGGTGCTTGCCTTGCATGTGGCTGACCCAGATTCAATCCCTCAACATCCTATCTATGTGGTCTTCCCAAGCCTGGCCAAAAGTAATTCCTGAGTGCAGAGCCAGGAGTAACTCGTGATCACTCCTGGGTGTGACAAAAAAAATTATATATCTAGATATATAGAGAGAGGGATGTTCCTCACACATGTGAGACATATTTTAGAAGCTCAAGGGAATTCAAACCAACTTTGGTGGCTATGTATGACAAAGAAAGCAGCTGCTATGGAAGTTTCAAGTTTCCTAACAAGTCATGTCAGATACAATACAAACCAAACATACACACATAACTATTATTTAAATGCTTGAATAAGACTTTCCTAAAGTAACTACCCTGGTATGAAAACATCAAAATAAAAATGTATAGCATGGAATGCAATGGTAGTAGAATAAACAAGCTTTCTATTTCTTAAGTAAATAATAGAAATGTACCATCTCTGGGTTGGCCGATAAGTATTAGCAACAAGCAATAATTTATTTTTATTCTCCAGTCTTTCTGAATGATAATTATTTTTGCTTCTAAAATTCTTCAGGAATAACCATCACCATTCATTTTTATTAGGAGTATGTCAAGGCACAGTTGGATAAAATAGCATATGTCTCCTATCTCAGTTCAAACTGTTACTGGTAAGATTGGAAGTGGGAAGATAGGGTAAATTAAAACATTGCCCAAAGAAATTTATCACTAACTTTTTACCCACATTAAATCTACCAATTCCAATATTGGTCTTGACCACTCTTGAAAAAGAGTCAACTGTGGGGCCCGGGAGATAGCATGGAGGTAAGGCGTTTGCCTTTCATGCAAAAGGTCATCGGTTTGAATCCCGGTGCCCCATACGGTCCCCCGTGCCTGCCAGGAGCAATTTCTGAGCATGGAGCCAGGAGTAACCCCTGAGCACTGCCGGGTGTGACCCAAAAACAAAAACAAAAAAAAAAGAAGAAAGAAAGAAAGAAAAAGAGTCAACTGAACTATGTCTCCGACAGTAATATTGATTCTCATTTCAGCCAGGTCCTTTCTCTGTTAAGATGATCTTTCCATTCACATGAACAACACAGCTCCATGACTAGTTAATCATGAAAGTACACACACATATGTTGCTTGTATTAAGAAAACACATAAAATTTTTTCAGCTCCATAGCAGATTAAGTTGCAGGTGTTCATTCACCTTATAAAATGAAAGGTCATTCGCTATCATTTTTATTAGTTGGAGGGAATGGAGAATAATTGAGAGTAAAACCATGGGGTTATTTATCCCAGTAGGGGGAGATATTGACAGATCATCACAAGAAAACAGATGCGGGGGGCCGGGCGGTGGCGCTAAAGGTAAGGTGCCTGCCTTGCCTTGTGCTAACCTAGGTCAGACCGCAGTTCGATTCCCCGGTTCCCCACATGGTCCCCCGTGCCTGCCAGGAGCGACTTCTGAGCGAATAGCCAGGAGTAACCCCCTGAGCGTCACTGGGTGTGGCCCAAAAACCAAAAAACAAAACAAAACAAAACAAAAAAAAAAAACAAAAAAAAAAACAGATGCCACTCATCATGAGAGAACAAAAGAGCTGGCTTACATGTCTTACTCTAAGTCAACAGGTAACTGGAGTCATCACAGCTGATCAATACTTTTATTTTGAGTGCTGGGGACTAAATCCAGAGCCTCAAGTGCTCAACCATTGAGCCTCATTCCCTATCCGTGAATCTGATGCATAGTGACACTGGTCTACTTTTTTTTTTTTTTTTTTTTTTTTTTTGGTTTTTGGACCACATCCAGCAGTGCTCAGGGGTTACTCCTGGCTATGCGCTCAGAAGTCGTTCCTGGCTTGGGGGACCATATGAGAACCAGGGGATCGAACCGCGGTCCGTCCTAGTCTAGCACAGGAAAGGCAGGCACCTAACCTCCAGCACCACTGCCTGGCCCCGACACTGGTCTACTTTTATATTTAATAAAATCTAAGTAAATGGAGGCTGATCAAAATGAAGTTGTGCCTAAATTCTTTCAGGAAGTTTTTTTAAAACACAGCAAGGCAAGAGAAATATAATGTAATCCTGACATGTGCTCAGGTAGAATTCCTCTTTTTGGTTGGATTTTATTTTATGTTGGCTGTTTATTCTATTTTATTGGAACCATTTCTATAGTTTTTTTTGCAAGTATTTGCTTTTATTTTTTATTTAAGCACCATGATTACATGCATAATTGTAGTTAGAATTCCTCTTCCATTTCACTGAAAGAAGAAAATTACCCACCCCACCTCACCCCCACCACTGCATATAACCCCACATGCAATGCCAGGAATGATTGCTGAGCATTGCTGGATTGTGAGGAGGAGGAGAAAGAAAAAGAAAAAAATGAAGTGGAAGAGGGAAAGGAAGAAGAGGATGGGGGAAGAAGAAAAGGAGGAAGTGGAGGGAGAGAAAGAAGAGAGGAGTGAGAGAATAAGTTCTTGATTCTACCCCAATGCTCTATTCCCTATGCTCTTCACTGTCTCCAAACCAGACAACGACATCACATTTTCTGGACCAACCCGACCAATAAAGCTCTGGCGATACAGAAAATAGAGTCCAGTCTCAATCTCTCGAATCTCTCTGCTGCCATGTGCATTGCCCCTAC
>PVKC010019126.1:8325-19348 GCA_004027635.1 Crocidura indochinensis
ATTGGATTTTTTTTTTTATCACCGTATTCATGTTTGGGGTAGAGGTTCCAGTTCTTACATTAGCTTTGAGTCTTTGGCTCATTTTATTAAGTCCTCCTCTCTTACACAGACAGACACACAGGCAGGTACTGTCTGTCATTCAAGTGCTTCATCTCAGCCAAGCCAGATCAGGAGGAGGGTGTGAATGTGTTGAATAGCAATCTCAGTGTGTTTGTGTTCATCTGTTCATGGGGGTGGGGAGCAATTTAGAGCTACATGGGAGTTTCACTGCTCGTCTTTAAGGCAACTATTGTATAATTGACCTTCTTGAGCATTTAATTTCTCAAGCCTCTAGGAATCTTAATTTTGAACATCAAAGGGGTACCTGTGGAAGAGATTGTTCCGGGCTCATAAGAAAACAAATGAGAGTTAATAGGGTCATTAGCTTTTGTGCTACAAATGCAAACTGGGTATTCCTCAGTCATGGAGATTGGGGCTGTCAGCTCTCACCTTGTCTGTCTATCTATCTATCTATCTATCTATCTATCTATCTATCTATCTATCTATCTATCTACCTATCTATCTATCTTTCTTTCTTTCTTTCTCTTTCTTTTTCATTTCTTTTTCTCTTTTGTTCTTTCTTTCTCTTTCTTTTTCCTTCTTTCTTTCTTCTCTTTTCTTTCTCTTTCTTCCTCTTTTTTCTTTATCTCTTTCTTTTTCTTTCCCTTCCTTCCTTCCTTCCTTCCCTCCTTCCTTCCTTCCTTTCTTTCTTCCTTCTTTCTTTCACCTTTTTAAATATAATCAGAGCTTGAATTGGACCAAACTGTCCATATTCTTTGCTTAATGACATTTCCCAGACTTAACTAGGGCTCAGCCTTTGCAATGTCAAAGTATTTACGGACATCCCTTCCTAGACACCTCTAATTCTTGCTGATAAATGCATTTCCTGTGTGATCATAAAATATAGAGACCTGGGGTTCCTGCCATACAGTGAGAATCAGATGCAACCAGCGAGGGTGCCCGCTGTGATCTGTTGGACCACATGGAGTCATTCATGGAGATAGAATATGTAAGTGGGGTGGGGGTGGGCAGAGGAGA
This sequence comes from Crocidura indochinensis, assembly GCA_004027635.1. Classification (NCBI taxonomy): domain Eukaryota; kingdom Metazoa; phylum Chordata; class Mammalia; order Eulipotyphla; family Soricidae; genus Crocidura; species Crocidura indochinensis. Next base: position 9,403 of record PVKC010019126.1, read on the forward strand.
GGATTAACAAAAGAGTTTGTTTTGCATTAAACCTGAAGACTGGTAAATTAAAAATAAAGCCCCAGATCTGTTTAACATAGAGAGGTAAAGCAAACATTGGCGTGCTTTGACAAGGGAGAAGTGCAGCTGCTATTGAGAGGAGATCTGCAGCAGGCCACGAACATCCAGGGGTAAAACACCTCCTTACTGTGCCAACTTATTGTACCAGCAGGATATGAGAAGAGAGGACAATAGTGAAAGCAGAAACGAAAAGTCAAAGGAAAACAGAGAGAGGCAGAGAACCATGGGGTGCTTCATATTTTCCCATGTATATTGGGAAGCTTGAAGGTCACTTAATTATGAATGAAAATCTTTAAAAGTATGTATTTTTCTCTTCTCAAAAGGAAATGTATCATAGCACCGCTATTGCATTTCTTATTGTGGCTCTGCATTTGCTTGATATGAACACTTCTCTCTCTGGTCCATGTTTGTTCCCCTTAGGTTTTCCCTGTTCACCCCCAACCTGGCACTGTCAGTGTTTCACTCCCATCACTGACTGACTGATGAGAAATATAAAGCACACATAAATGTAAACATAAAATGCTAAGGCTATTACATTTTATTTATTTATTTATTTATTTATTTATTGTTGTTGTTGCTTTTTTGGGTAATATCTGGCAGTGCTCAGGGGTTACTCCTGGCTCTACGCTCAGAAAGCATCCCTGGCAGGCACAGGGGAACATATGGTATGCTGGGATTCGAACCACCATCCTTCTACATGCAAGGCAAATGCCTTACCTTCATGCTGTCTCTCTGGCCCAGGCTATTACATTTTTAGGGAGTTAGTTACTGTATTGAATGAGATAAACCCTTTGGGGAAAGTGGCAGTGATTTTTTTCTAATATTTTTCATGCTTATTGATGATGCTTACTTGATTATCATCTGTTGAGAGCTTTTGGCAAATGATTTTTGCCTGGAGGAGGTGTGGGTTGGGAGCAATTGCCTTTTCTTTTCAATGCTGTTTCCTTTCCTCTCAGCCATGGAAATAAAAATGAAGAAAAAAAAGAAAAGGAGCAAGTGGAGTTTAGTCATCTAGACAAGAATCTAGGGTGCATACTCAGAGACCCGACGTGTCTGTTTTTATCCAAGGAAGCCTGAGAATTGCTGAGGTTTCCTTCTGTGTACAGGTATATTCTGTCCCCACTGGGAAGGGGCCCTTGAGATGCCCAGTGATCAGTGCTCTTCCCATGGCTGGGTCAGCAAATCAAATATTAAGCTTTTGTACACTCTCAGACCAGTAACACGGCTCTTCTTTGCAAGCCTGGTCCATCCTCTGGGAGATAAAGTCCAAGGATCCATAAAGGCCTTAAATTTACCACTTGTAAACAGCCTTATCATTTGCTGTGGGACCAGCCTGCCTCTTCTGCACAAAGCCATGTCAACTCCCGCCCCACTGGCCCTGCTGTGCTGGCAAAAGGGAGAAAACTGCTGATGTGCTTCCTTCGGCAGGATTTATGGCCTGAAATTTGGAATAATTCTGCCCACACAATATGTCTGTCATTCGGCCACCCTGGTGACTGTCAGAGGAGACCCAGGTGCTGTAAGAGTATGTGTGTGGGGTAGGGGTTTAAATGAATATTCAAAGAGAAAAACAGACAGGTTTAAGATGATGGCATGGATGTGATAAACAAACATCAGGAGCCCAAAGCACAAAAATAAAGTAATTTTATTAAGTAAAATAGCAATGTCAAGTGTTTAGGTAGCTTTGTCCAAGAAAGCATCCAGGACAGAACAGTAAAGAGATTTTCAGGATACTGGTCAAGATGAAACTCCATCTTTGAGGAGAAGAAAATCAAACAGTCTTCCTTAGCAGATGGTGCTTTCTCTTTCAATATCCACCTAATGAAAATTATCTGATGGAGAATATTGGCCACTCGGAAGGCAGGTGGGGACTTTATGAGTCCATGTTCAGCACTCATTGGTTTTAGGACCTCAGAAGTTTCCAGCATCTGGGTCTTTTAACCGAAATTAATTGTGGGAGGGCATAAATTAAAAGTAAATCATCAATCATCATTAATTATCTGGTCAACTGATCTCTGCAAGTTCTACACCTTAATCTTCATTAACATGGAGGAACAGAAACACCCCCAAGCATTCCCCACATGTGTTCTACCCCTCCAGAATTTTCAGCCAATCAGAATAAGTGAACCTTCCCGATGGGAAGGAAGCTGGTTCCAAACTGCTCGTTCCCTGAGTACCTTAGGGGAATCATAATTGGGTGCCCATTGGAACATTCAGGAACCAAACCCACGGAGAAGAACTGAGAACCCCAGCTGTTTTAGTTGACCCCAAACCATTTATAGCTTCTGTAGCAAACCTCCTGTGTGGCACACTGGGTGGGGTTGCACCCCTGGGCCCCCAGAGAAGCCTAGCATTCTCTCTCCAGATGTGTCTTTCTCACTACTTTGCTTCAAGCTCTTCTGAGCAAAAAGCACTCTTAAGAATGCCATTAGTTTCTTTTCATTCTTGTTAAATATATAAGCTTTCTAAGTGCTGTCTGGTGTATAGAAATTGCTTGCAGTCAGGTTACTTGAAATAGTTTACTTGTAAAGGGAAAGGTAAAAATGTGAAGCTGTTTTGATGAGGCATGTAATGAATGTTAGATTTTATGCAGAAGCATCGTCCCATTTCCCTTTGTATTATTTCTTCTTCGGAAGGTTGGAGCTGCTCTTGGCATGTGTAATTATAACCCAGTGATGAAAGATTTTATGGAATCCAGAGTATCCTTAAGCATTGGAAACAGATTTTGTTTCTTTTTAAAGTTCATTTATCCCCACCCTACTTCTGTCTTCCTTTTTTTTTTTTTTTTTGCTTTTATTGCAATGACAAATGTTTGGTTGTGATCCACATACATCTGCTTGCCAGGGATTGCTCATATTAGATGTGGTCCTCACACATACAGACAGCCATACTCTACACACCATTATAGTGTGTTGCTGGTTGTCCCAGACAGTAGAACCAGCACCTACCACACTTAACATATGTGAACAGTTGCAGAGTCTAACTCATGACCTTATGCTTTCAAGGCAGACACACTTTTGCTACCAAACCATCAGCATGTCATTGGAACTACTTTGACTCTGAATATCTCTACTGCTGAACAAAGTCTCCATTTATAATAGAGAAGTGACCCTCTTCTTTTAACAGCTACACCTATCACTCTCTTCCTTTCCCTTAACAGGTTCATCTTTAGCAAGCAATAACCACATCCTGTCTCTTTTTCTGGAACTTTGGGAGTTAATGTGCACAGAGAATATTGCTCTAGTGCTAATTACCAGTGGGATAAATCATCATTCTTAAAATACTAGTGTTGCCATAGATGTGATTGCACATCAATGAGAGGATCTAAAAAATACCCTACTGTACTTTTTAAGGAGGGAAGACCCTGTGAGCCCAAGTACAAGCTTATGTTTATTGAGGCCAGTGTGATTGAACAGTGAAGAGGACACTTGCCTGACAGAAGGCCAACTTGAGTTCGATCCCTGACATCCCATATAGTCCCCTGAACTGGCAGGAGTGATTCCTGTATGCCGAGTCAGGAGTAAACCCTGAACATAGCCAAGTAAGGCTCAAAAACAAACAAAGATCACTTTTATTATCTGTTCCCAAGCCTTTAAAATGTTCTGATATGATTCACATAATCTTTTTTCAATTACAAATTTGTTCATAATACAGTTGTTCCTGGCCTTCAAAGTTCCAACACCAGTGTAACATTCCTTTCACCATTGGCCCCATCTCACCACCAGTGTAACATTCCTTTCACCATTGTTCCAATTTATTACACACCTCCAAGCCTATCCCCCTTGGCAGGTACAAATTATTTACTACATAATACCTGGTATGTATTACCTACACGATAATGAAATTATCAATAAGAACTAACTTCAGGGGCTGGAGAGATAGCACAGTGGTAGGGTGTTTGCCTTGCAAGTGGCGATCCAGGATGAATAGTGGTTCGAATCCCAGCAACCCATATGGTCCCCGGTGCCTGTCAGGAGCAATTTCTGAGCACAGAGCCAGGAGCTAACCCCTGAGCACTGCTAGGTGGGATCTAAAAACAAAACAAAAAAATCTAACTTCATTAACAGAAAATTTGTGAAGAATGACTTCAGAATGGGTCATTAATGCATTGTCTAAAGGTTATTAAGCTGTTGTTTGCTAGTTGTACATTCTGCACTGTTTTTGTTTGTGGCGGGCCTATGCTACTTTCATGTCTAAATTGGTAAGTTTTTACTGGGGTGTCAATGTTGAGGTATTTTGAGGTGTCATGCAGACACATATACCCTAGGAATTACAGGATCTATGGAACTGAATTATAATGATTATATTTATATAACTGAGTTTTAATGCCAGTGGCTGTGGAATGTGGCTGTGACTGCCAGGGCTTCCAGAGAAGGGAGGTGTCAGAGGTCACTGCCCATCCACATTTAGAAGACCCAGAGTTTTCAGTCCCTATACTGCCATGCCTCAAGTTTTTGTCAGTCAGGTGTCTTGTTAGGTTAGATCTTATTTTACCTAAAATAAGGATCAGAGGGGCTGGAAAGATAGCATGCAGGTAAGGCATTTGCCTTTCATACAGAAGGTCAGTGGTTCGAATCCTGGTATCCCATATGGTCCCCCGAGCCTACCAGGAGCGATTTCTGAGCATAGGGCCAGGAGTAACCCCTGAGCACTGCTGAGTGTGACCAAAAAGCCAAAAAAAATTAAAAAAAATAAAGATCACAACTTGTTTTTTGTTTGTTTACAACTTAGTTTCACCCACAATAAAGATTGTTTTACATGTAAACCTGGGCAGGCAGCCTGAGCTTACTGACCCACCAGAGTGTTGTCTATACTCAACAAAAACTGTTCTGGCAGGCAACTTGATAAAGGGGATGTAGGAGACTGTCAGACTATACATATTTCTATGCATATTTCCGTGCTTATCATGGACTGGATTATTTCATGGGCAACCCTGATTCAGACTCGTTCACCTGGGGGTGGAGATATGGTTTGTGAGGTGATTTTACAATGTCTCTTCAAGAGATTAGTGGGGGAATAGTGAAGTTAGGTCATTGGTGGTAAGGCAGCAACTGTTGGCTATGAGGGTGACTGCAGGGTTTCAGCAGGGCTGGGACTTGGCCTGTTCCATTCCAGGGTGCCCAGTGTTTTTCAGCTATGTGACCTGAGTATTCAAGAATTTGGGTGGCTTAGCTAGCATCTCTTCCCAAAATAGAGTGAGTCTATGGATTTGGCCCAGTATTTAATATGACAGCAGCTATGGGATGACTAGCATAGTCTTAATGAAAATTATTTTGCCACACCTCTGATTAGTTGAGCTAACCTTCCAGAGAGACCCTTCTGCCTTTCCTTTTCACATCTATCTTTTTTAAAATGGTCATTGTTTTAGTCTATCTTTCCAGAGTGACAGCGCTGTGAAGGCACTACCTCCTGTGGTACTGAACTGAAATTAGGAAGAGAGTCAATTGGGAGAAACATATGGATCAACCCAGAGCCCTTTTCTCCATCTGGTAGACTGTGGTCTCACTGTACAGAGCAGCCCCATTTTCAGAAGGTGTTTTTGTGAGGCAGTGAAAGCAGAAGCTGGAAATGAGAGAAAGAAAGGTGGAGAGGGCAGTGAAACAGGAAGTCAGACCCATCCCTGATTCATTGTAAGAATCAGTGCAGTGGGCACTCTTGTGAGCATTGTCAGGAAGGGAATTGATTGCCTGCCTACCATTCCCTGTAGCGACTCGGCCTCATTTCTTTCTGGAGCTCAATTTTCCTCTACTCAAATGTCCTTGGCCTGCCATTTCTCTGGCCGAAGGATAAGCTGGCATCCAAATGGTTTCCTTAAATCCAGCTCACACTGAGCAAAGAGTAGGATGTTCTTCTCCCAGGGATCTGATACCTTCCCAGAGGTCCCCTAGGCACCAGAAAGAAGTTTTAACCTTCAAAAGGCCCGGCATCCTTTGGTGTACTCAGAGCAAAGCTACATAGAATAACGTCCTGCAGAATTCAAACAGGAGCATCCCCAAGCTCAATCATCTCTGAAGAGCTTTCATTTGACAAAAAGGACACCGAGCTTTGTTGGTTTCTCTCTCTCTCTTTTTTCTAGGAAACAAAAGGTTGTTCATTTCTCTCTTCCAATTTCCTCTCTATATATTACCTGCTCAGAATTCTACCTGCATGGCAATGGCAGAAGACAAAAAACCTATCCTCCTTTGTCATCCACAAAACACCAATAAACTTAAATGCATGCAAAGTTTTCTTCTAAACAGTCCATTGTGAATGTCTGAGGGCAATGAACTTCCAGTCTTTCCTGGGAGATTAATTGTTTTAGGAGTCTGGAAAAGTTTTCCCTTCTGTTTTACAAATCCAAGTCTCATTGGGATAGTGACTCACCATTTTACTACTTGGAGAAAATACGGCAAATAAATTTCTGGTTCGTTTCCTATTGGATTATAAGGGGAAACCTCCATGGCTGGCAAACATCTTTAGCAAATGCTGTTAGAATTGAGTCTGCACAGTTCAAATGGAGCCAACAGAAACACAGCCTTTCCTTACTCTTTGGGATAAAGGCATCAGGATTGCAGTCAGTCAGCGGTAGTCGATGCCCTGATTTAATGCTGAACTATTTGTTTAATCAGTTCCTAGCAGGTTTTCTGCATTAAATTTACTTCTACAAAATCCAAAAGTTATTCATATCCCTATCTCTCAGTTTGACTGATTAATTATCTATGGTTCCCCAACACATACCATGATCACAGTCATGTTCTTTGGAGATATAATCATCAAAGAGGATCCCTTTGTTCGTGTGGTACATGAGAAGGGCATAAATAATGAAACAGAAGTGGGGCCATTAATTCGTTCTGTTTTGTTTTCAGTGCTTGGAGGTGGGTTTACAAGGTAGGGGGTACAGAGCTGTTGAGCAATGAGGGGAAGAAGAGCCAGGGCTGTGTGCATCTGAATTTCATTCTCTTCGTTTCCGTTGGCCCTTCAATTGGAATCACCAGCCTCAGGCACTGGCAAATCTGCAGCCCTTAGAAGCTCTCCTCTGACTTGTCAATCTTTGGGGGGTCTTGAGGCTCTTAACTCTTAGATGTGGTTAAATATCCGCTTATCCAACATCAGATCATTAACCATAATGACTGCGCTCTGATTTCGATGATTTTAAACTCAAACCCATTTTTAATGCAGCATTGATTTTGTTTTTTTGTTTTGTTTTGTTTTGTTTTGTTTTGAGGGAGAACTTCCAAACAGTGATCTGGAAACCCAGAAACATCATAGCAAGTAATTTTTGGCCCATCTGACCAGAAGTTCAGTACAAGAGCTGCAAAGATGTAGTGCTGCTAGGCATTGATGTGCCAAGACCTACTCAGGTCATATTGATGGTACTTCAGTCTCATATGCCCAAACTTTGGAACCAATACCCATACCCTGGAACCTCTAGGATTGTACTCCAATATGCCAGATTGTACTCCAATATTAGAGATCAAACCACCAGCAGATGCTTAATCCTACCCCTGCTCAGAGGCTCTGACTCTCAGAGAACATGTGTGTTTGTTTTATTCTAGATCACATGTTTTTGTTTTTGCTAGATCACATGTGGCTGTGTCAAGGGCTACTCTTGACTCTGTTCAGAGGTCAGACCCAGTGGTGCTCAAGGGAACCTGATGGTGTCAGGGATGAAACCAGAAAAAAGCAAATAATCAAAACTTCAACCTTCTTTCTAGCCCCTCAGTGCAATTTTTGAGGCATTTTATTCTTTTAAAACCCAAACTTAGCTGTGCTGTTGATAATTAGAAATTGCAGGAGATTGGAAAGCTCAAATCACAACTTCCCAAAAAGATCTATTTCTGCTTTTGCAGGTTGTTCCTGAGTTCACTGAGCCTTAGGCCTCCGTTACCTTCTTCTTCCACCCACTCACTCACTCATGTTTTGCTGTGTGTATGTCCAGTCTGACATACACGTACATAGCATTCTTCTGACTATCTCTTCTGCCTATATCTTCTGACTTGCATGGCTGTCTTTCCCCCACTGTGCTTTCATTTTTCTATGACTTGTGTGTTTCCAGAGTGGAGACATTTCACAGTTAAATTGTGGTGAAGCAGCTCATTGAATCTGGGTCGCCTTTGCTCAGTGGCACTAGTCAGGGCTGTGACCAGGGAGGCCCTAAAAAAACCACATGTTAATAGGAGCAGCTGGGCTGTGCCTTCAGGCAGAGCTGAGCTGTGAATAAGGCCCCTACCCACAATTCCCTATGGGTAATTAAAACCCTGGAGCTCCAGTTGGCCAAGGACTACAGCCATCCTCCTCCTGGGGTGATTTTTTTTTCTAGCAGAGGAGAGATCAGCACAGTAGTTCTTAACCATAGAATGTTTAAGGACAAAGCCTTTATAAAAGGAATATTTTCTGGGGTCTCTGTAGTTATCTTTCAAAAGTAGTCCTAAATCCAGACATTTAATAGCCAAATGTCTCTACCAAGTCCAAAGAAATGAGGGTGTGGGGGAGAATGTGATGCTTTTTTGTTTTTGTTTTTTTTTCTCTTGCCACAATCTTGAATTTACAGGAATGAGGCCACATCCCTGGTTGATGGAAATCTTTCTATCAGCCTTCTGGGGATAAAAAAGAGATCTATAAATTCATAACATTTTGCTTTGTAATCTTAACCCATCTAAAAGAAACCATTTGTTTATAAAGTCTAAAATTTGTTGTCAATGATAAAGATCGCAAAGGCACAAATTTAGGATCTTTGAAAATTTCAAAAAACACAAATATAATTTTATGCCTACCACATTGACAATTTTCCCATTCAGAAGATGACTGCCTAGTTGTGAAGTCTTTTAAATTCTTAAAATAGGTGCCTAAACTTGACATTTTACCCTTTAAAGCAACATATAGATCTCTCTCTATAAGTATAGATAGATATTCCTATTAGTATAATTTTGTACTTATTGAACCTTATAAATAAAACATTATATAAGGTACAGATATATACTTATGCTATATAAAATATGTTATTATTTTAATAGTTGAACAAAATCACTAATTGCTAAACAGGTACTAGAGAGGGTTCAAGTGATGAGCTTTAGAGCATAAATTCTTAAATGTCTCTATATTGTTAGCAAAAAATTTTTTTCAGTTTTCTTCGACATTATATAACCTAAACAACTAATGAGTTCAAGCTTACTGCTTTCATTCAATCATATTCTTTATATTGAACTTTTACCTTTTTCTATATAATCCATACATGGTACTTTAAAATGAAACTATCTAGTTTCTACAAAGCACTAACTGTGATATATCACATTGAGGTCAAGTACTGATATAAAATAATTCTTTTTCATTCCAAAGAAATGTCCTATTGGGGCTAGAGATATAATACAAGATCTAAGTAACTTGTTTTGCAAAACTACCAATCCTGGTTAAAATCACTGGCATGATAGAGGGTGACATTAGCACTGTCTGGAGTCACTCCAGAATATGAAGTCAGGAGTAGCTCCTGGACTCTCACTGGGTGTGGCCCTCTAACTCCCCAATTAATTTGGGGAGGTTGAGCCACAGCAAGTTGTGCCCAGGGCTTCCTTCCAGGGCTCTCTCCTGGTGTACAGGGAACCATATATGGGGCCCAGAATAAAATCTAGTTAATGCAAAGCAAGTGCCTTACTCACTGGAAAATCTCTCTGATCCATGCCAAAGATTCCTCCAACATTTTTTAAAGAAATATGACCCTCTTGACTAAATATGCAGGTCAGATACTTGCTCCTTTTATATAGCTTAACCACTCATATCCGTGCTAGCATCATACTCATCAAATATAATTCCAAAGCTTTAGAGATAGGTGATGATCCTCTAGTGTGACTGTGACCCACAAAACAGAGGCCAGAGGCAGATTGAGTGATTACATTTTCTTCTTCTTCTTCTT
>PVKC010019127.1:0-19266 GCA_004027635.1 Crocidura indochinensis
CTCTTTTCATCAATGAAAGATGAGTAAAGAGTGATAGCACTTTCTACTTCCTTAGACAACTCTGAAAGTTAAACTCTGAAAGTTAAAGTTAATTTTACACAAGTGGGGCCAGAGCAGTGTCACAAGCCATAACGAGTCTGCCTTAAGTGAGCTAGTCTAGGATGGAGCATGGTTCAAACTCCAGGCATTCCATATGGTTCCCCAAACAAGAGCGATTTTTGAGTGCGTAGCCAGGAGTAACCTCTGAGCAACACCAAGTGTGGCCCAAACAAACAAACAAACAAAAAATATTTAACACAGTCCCGAACTGTAGACACTGAATAAATACCAATGCTTTTAAAGGCATCATTGGAGGGATCAAAGAGCTTGCCTTGCATGCAGTCAGGCTAGATTCAATTCCTGGTACCTCATATGGTTCCCAGAGCACCACCAGGACTGATCTCTGAACATAGTGTTAGAAGTAATCCCTAAGCAAAGTTGGGTGTACCCCTCCACCCAGAAATAATTGAAATACATCTTTTTTCCATGAGTGAACTGTATTATTACTCAGCCTTCCCTTTTTATTCATGGAAGCATCTACCAATAACATTCAAATGAAAACTGGAAGGAGGAAGAAGAGAACCCAGAGGGTTTTGAAATTAGTTATTTAATTCTTTGCAGTGATTTGTTTCTTATTTATTTTTCTCTGGCATCAATTTGACTCCTTACTTTACACCCTTTATAGATCCTAGAGTAAAAGGTCCAACTTTGAGGTGTTCCATGGCCTCAGTATCAACTCTAGGCTTGGCCATTTCAAGCTCATGGCCCACTTGCAAAATAAACATGGCATAAACTGAACTGGTAGACATAGTCAGATTGTATATACTGAACACTTACACTTCTTGGAAAAATAAAGTGTATCATGCTTTTCATGAAAAACCAGTAAAAGAATGCAACTTTCTCTCTTGAATCTCACTCACTGTCATATTTTCTTGAGATCATTTTAATTTACTTTTTTTCTTTTCTTAAAAAAAATATACACTAGGGGCCGGCGAGGTGGTGCTAAAGGTAAGATGTCTGCCTAGCAAGCACTAGTCAAGGAAGGACTGTGGTTTGATTCCCCCGGCGTCCTATATGGTACCCCCAAGCCAGGGGCAATTTCTGAGTGCTTAGCCAGGAGTAACCTCTGAGCATCAAATGGGTGTGGCCCAAAAAACAATAAATAAATATATATACATACATACATATTTATATATAGATAGATAGATACACACTAGAGTGTAGCTATTCTTTGCATTTGCCAGCAAGGTAAGAGAGTATCCTAAGATGCTGTCTGATATAATGTGTGAACTTAATACAAGAGCATATGAGAGAAAGGGAGTTTCAGATGCTCCTTGTCAGGGTAACTAGGAAATTAAGAGAGAACCCTCATGAACTACAGGCTGACAGTGTCTACAAAACTAGAATTACCCCATTCACTAATGGAAGGACCAATTGTTCTTCTTTTTCTTTTCCTTTTTATTTTATTTATTTATTTTTGTAGCCTAATGCAGAGAAAGCACAATAGTCCTGAGAAAGATTATTTTGTACTTGTTTTCAAGATAAACAATAAGAAAACTGGATTAATTTTGTATCTGATATGTCAGAGTTGTATTTGTTTCACAAATGTGTACTTTACATTGGTTCACCATGTGTAGTTATAAATCCATATAAAATCTAAATAAATCCAGATAAATCCTAATCTTCAACTTTTATGTATGTATGTATGTATATAAGCATGCATATATACATATACATATATACATATATACATATACATATACATTTGTACTTATTTTTGTTTTAATCACAATGGCTTATAACAGGTGGTTATGCATTTATTTTAGACTGAGGGTTAGATTTCTGTAGCAGAAGTCTCAGGAGACATTGCACTATGGAGTGTGCTTGTCACTGAAGAGCTCTCCTCCCCTCTGTGGGTTCTTCAAAAAGTTAAGTCATATCCTTATTGGGTTCAAAGACTTTGCTTCTAGAATTCAAGAACTGTTTCTTTCCTGTTCACCTTTTGGGGCAGAAGAAGCCCAAAAGGCAGTCAGTCTCTCCACAAGCCTGAATAATACTCAAATTTCAAGAGATTTATAACCATTTATAAAGCATTTTTATTCAAGTGAAAACCATTTATCCTCCAGACAGTGGTATTTTTCTTTTCCCATGTCCATAACTTTTAGCCCTAAACTATGAAAGTTTCCTGTTCATTCTGTTGCTGTTGATAATCGATTTATATGAGAATGTTAATGCTCCTATTATCAAATAGAGTATTTCAAATGCTTAATCTGAATCAAGAAAAAAAATATCTAATCCATCTCTTACAGGCAATGAGAAAATCTTGACAATAAGCCAGAGATACTTTTGAATTTATGACCTCTATTTTGCAAGGTTGTTCTACACTTGTTATTTGTCTGCTATGTATCAGGAGTTGCTGAAAATGTATAAATTGCAAAGGAAAATGGAACTAGACTCCTTTAGCACTCAAGGAAGTTCTTCTAGTTCAGCAATGTTCAATCAAATAGAATGCAAGCCACATATTTTAACACCCACATTAAGCAATATAAAAAGAAACACATTTTCTTAGTCTATTTTATTTAATTCAAAATGTTATTATTAAAAATTATTTCAACCTGGTTTTACAATGATGAATGAGATTGTTCCTGTCTCTTTTTTCCTACTGAATCATTGAAGTTCTGCCTGTATATTAATCTTGAAGACATTCCCATTTGAAATAGCTACATTTTAAGTGATGATCTCACATGACATATGGACAGCACAGGTCTAGTGGTTGTGATGCAAGGGGCAATGATTATAATATGATGAAAATAGGAATTTGGCATTGTGGGAAAACAGGGTGCCTTCCTAGTGACTTGGCACTAAATAATCAGCCTCTGCTCAGAATTTGTCTCACTTAACCTATTCTCAAATGCCAAAAAGACCTTTTCAAGCCAACACAGTAGTAGTATGGAGATTTAAGATTCAATTCAATCTCTTGCTAACTATGTTCCGTGGGCAAGTAACTTATCTTCTTTAGGATTTACATTTCTTTGTGAGGGTTGTGGTAAATTAGCATGAGAAATATTCCTGACCTATGAGTTGGCCTAAAGTCAGTTGAATACTCATTAATGGTCGTTAGAGTTTTTTTTTTTAACTAAATAGAAGACAATACAGTGCAAGTTGGTTGGTTGAAAGACATGAACATTTGAATTAATAAGGGAAGCTTTAATATGTAAGGATGCAAAATTCAGGGCTGACTAGTCAGTTGGTCACCTCAAAGAAACTAATATATAAACATAGGCAATGTCACATTTGTTGTATAGGATAGTCAAAATTTTCTGCAAATCAGTAGGGGTAGGAGAGGAGCATTGGTTTACTCTAAATTTTTTAATTTAATATATTTATTTATTTACTTAAGTTTTTATTGTGGCCGAAGTGAATTACATATCTTTCACAGTAATATTTAAGGGACACAGTGACAATGAATCAGGGGCATTTCCACCACCAGTGATGTTCTTTCTCCACCACTGTTCCCAGCATGCATCTCATATCTTCCTCCTTTACCCCCAGAATACTAGATTTACTCTAGATTTTAAAAAATTTTGGGAGCAGAGATATAAATCCTTAAAAGCAGAGCCAGGAGTAACTGAATATTGCCTGATTGGTCCAAAAACATAGACAACACAAAATTATTTCATGATCAAGTGTCATGTGTCAGTGATTTACCTCTGATTCAGAGAAACTAACAGCAGAAAAACACACTTTTTTTTTAAATGAGTAGTCTTGGTCTAGCATAAGAAGTAGAAAATGCAAGGAATCATTGTTAATTATTTGTGAAATAGTGATGTGTAGAGCTAGTTCCAAAATATTTAAATGAAAATATACTTGTCAACAGTATGGCAAGCACTTGAAAATGGTTTCATCTGAACAGTAAATATGTACATTTCATTGTAACACCTTTTATTGTGATAATGACTGTAAAATTATGAAGTAAAAACACTAATACTAAATAATACTTAGAAAAATGTCAAAATAAAGTGCTGCTTTTTGGTCCCCAAGAATTCTACTTGAATTTTTCTGGAGAATTGGTAGAGTGGGCATGGTTATTAGGTGTGTGTGATTTGAAGATTTTAATTGCAAACAAACTAGAAATACTGATAAGAATGAATGGCTCATGTCTTGTCTTTACTATTTACTTTTCCAAGTTTATGACTTTTATATTGAAGTGGCATTTGATGATATCGTAAAAAAAAATAGAAGATCCAGAAATTACTTTTCCTCCTTATAAAAATGCTTTATAAACGTAATGCTTTTAAAACTTGAATTATTCTCTATTTTTATAAAAATATTGATTTTTCATTGGCACATAATAACATAAGCTTTTAAGAATTTAACTTCATTCCTCTATGTTTTTGTAATGATCACTCTTTTATCCTTCCAAGTCCCAATTGTTATCACACTACCAAGAACACCTTTTTGCTTAGACCAGGGGTCCTCAAACTTTTTAAACAGGGGGCCAGTTCACTGTCCCTCAGATCGCTGGAGGCCGGACTATAGTAAAAACAAAAACTACGAACAAATTCCTATGCACACTGCATATATCTTATTTTGAAGTGAAGAAACAAAATGGGAACACATACAGTATGTGGCCAGCGGGCCGTAGTTTGAGGACCACTGGCTTAGACTGACCATTTCAGCCCCCTTTCCTTCTGGCTTTACTACTTTTTGGGGTGGAAATAGGTAGGCACAGACACAGGAGATTGGAGCTAGTGGTGCTCAGGGACCACTCCTACTTCTGTGCTCAGGAGTGACCCCTGGCAATGCTCAGATGATAAAGTGCCTCAAACTCCAATGGACCACATTCAGGGCAAATGCATTTACCTCTCTAGTATAATCTCTTCAGCCAGTTAGGTTACGCCTTATTTTACATAAACAGTTTCAAACCAGGGATCATCCCTGGTTTATTTGAATCTGTTTGTTTACAATTTGTTTTCACCCAAAACAAAGATTGTTTTATATGTAAACTTGGGTGAGACAGGCTCAGAATAGCGTAACTTATCTATGTCTTTTCTGCCCCACCTGGGGATGGTCTCTGTGCTCAATAAAAATGCTTCTGGGGCTTGAGCAATAGGGCATTTGCCTTGCACTCTGCTGCCCTGAATGGACCTCAATCCCTGGCTTCCCATAAGGTTACCCAAGCCAGGAGAGATTTCTGAGCACATCGTGAGAAGTAACCCCTGAGCATCACCAGGGGTGGCCCAAAAAAACAAACAAACAAAAAGGTTCTGGAGAGACTAGGTAGAAGACTATAGATGCCAGACTATATGCACTTCAGCCTGGTTTGGATTATTTCTAGTGTGAACCTGATTCAAACTCATTCACCTGGAATTGGAGATAAGGCTCCCGGGTGATTTTACAACTTTTAAACACTATGAAGACCACTTTAACATGCATATCATGTTAATAAGTAGAAGATAGATATTTTAAAACTCATCTAGAAGCATCAGTAGGTGTCATACTGTCATAAAAAATTTTTTTAACAATTATTTGAGAAGACCAGATTGAGAGCATTTACCTTGCATGTGGCCAACCTGGGATGGACCCCAAGTTTGATCCCTACCACCCCAGAGCCTGCCAGAAGCAATTTCTGTATCCAGAGCCAGAAGTAATTCCTGTACACTGCTAGGTGTGGCCCAACAATACCTTAAAATAAAAATAATTTGTTTTTAAATTATTCGATGCCAGGAATTTGAAGCTTGAAATCAGCAGGGTTACATATGCCTTTTACTAAAGGATGACAATTCAGGTAGGGCTGGGATGATGAGTGATTAATCGGCTAACTGGAGACAGGGAAGAAAGGGCGAGAATGTTAAGTCATTGAGAAAATGTCTGGATGTCTCAGGAGGGGGATAGAATGAAGAGTCATCTACAAAACAGACTACCAACACGGGTGCGATTTCTCAGAAGGTGGATAGTTGATGCTGCTGAAGAATAGAGGCATAATTTCAGTTCTGAACTATATCATTTGCAGTCACGCACCTTAGAGTTCTCTGGACTATGATAAATATTTTCCTAGTGCTAACAGGAGAACTGCTCACCCATCCTGGGATAAGCTCTGACTTCTTAAACTGTGGGACTTACCTTAACTAAATTTAGGCAATCATGAAAAAAATTATAATATATTTTAGAATAAATTTCTTTAGATTGTAGCAACAATAAATATGCTACGTAAAAATATGTGTTATGTAAAAATCTATTTTACATAGATTTATACTCTGAGTCATGTATACATTTCTTGGAGGAAAATAAGGGTCTTGAGAGATTGGAGCAATAGCCTAGCCAATAGGGTTTTGCCTTACAAGTGACTGACTGGCATTCTATCCCCAGCATTTCATATGGTCCCTCAAGCCTGCTAGGAGTGATTCCTGAGCAGAGTCAGGAAAACCTCTGAGCACACTGGCTATGACCCAAAATAAAATAAAATAATAAAATAACAGTCTTGAGTGGAAAAAGTTTAAGAAATGTGCCTTCCTGAAAAGAGTTTCATCTCTTGTTCATGGCCATGTAAGGATAGTTTCAAATTCAAAGACCCAGAGCTGTCTAACTTCTAAGTATATTCTCTTAATCACAGATGGGAAAATGTTTCTGGAATGGGGGGCGGGGGTTAACAGATTTGTAGGCATTAATAGTAGAAGACAAGTATTTAGACACACAAATAACTTCCAAAGGTATTTGTTCCTAACAAGACCTTGGGAAAATGAAAAGCCTATCTTACTGTATATGATACTACTTTATCCTAGGATCTGCTAATGCCTTTTTTAGTATTTTAATTGTCTGCCAAACAGGACACATAGGTCAGATTAATCTGCTGCTTAATCATAATACTGAAAGAATTCTGATTGCAAGTTTAAATTTTAATGCAGTTACTTAAATTTCTCTTTTTAAGGATTCTTTGTGTATTAGATTTCCTCAGAACTTTAGACATTACTATGATGGTCAAATTATTAGCCACCAAGATAGCAAAGTTGCTTAAGGACATTTGTATATATAGATGGTATTCATTTTCATACCTTTCATCTTCAAATGTCCAAGAATCCCTAACCCTAATTGTTAACATCTTTACCAAACATTTTGTCTTCAATGTATCTTAAATGCAACATGAAAAGAAGAGACTATTACTACTATTTGCTTTCTATATAGTATATTTCCAGCTAGAAATACATAATACTTTGTTGACTCTTTTCCAAATGTTATGTCTGTTCTCTTAACATTTGAATAGTGAAAGCAAATAATGATTGAATGCTAGGATGAATTTGGGTATTAGAGAAATGAGTCTGTATTTTTAGGAAAAGCATCCTGTTTTTTTCCTGGGTTTCGGTCTTTTTTCTGCCCTTTCATGGTTTTGGCTGGACAAGTTACTGGAAATTTGTGTTTTTTCCATTGCCTAATCATGAGACATTACAACCTGACATAATTGTGGGAATATTTGTATTTATTTCCATTGCCACAGCAAGAGTTTTCCCAAGATTAAATAGTTTAGGACAAATTTATTTTTACATAGTTTAGGCCATTAGAAGCACAGAAAGAGTCGTTCTGGACACAAGTCAATGTGTTAAAAGGCCTGATTACTTCCTGTAGTCTTTGTTTTTAGTTTGTTTTACATTGGGGGTAACACCCAAAGGCTCTCAAAGGTTACTTCTGGCGTTGCACTCAGAAATTACTCCTGGTTGGGGACAGAGTGGTGGAGCAAGCTTTAGGGAGTTTGCCTTGCATGAGCTAACCTGGGATGGACATTGGTTCGGTGTACCATATGGCCCCCCAAGCCAGGAGCGATTTCTGAGAGAATGGTCAGGAGTAACACCTGAGCATCACCAGGTATAGTCCAAAAAACAAACAAACAAAATTACTCCTGGTAGGCTTGATGGACAATATGAGATGCCAGGGATAATCGAATCTGGATCTGCCACATGCAAGGCATATGTCCTACCTGCTGTGCCTTCACTCTGGCCCAAACTTCTTGTAGTCTGTAGGGAGAATTTGGTTCCTTGATTTATTAAGCTAGGGATGCACTGAGATTCTTTAATCCTTCATTCATGCTTCTCTAATCTCTTTTTCGTGTACATTGTACATGTCCAAAAACACAGATTAACGGAAGATATTGGTTCTCAAGTGGGAGGTTTTCCCTCTTCAAAAAGGGAGATATCATTAGTCATTTTTGCTTTTTAAAGTTTGGTGAATCCACCACCACTAGAAAGTAGTTAATCTAATTTTTTATAATCTAATTATAATTATAATTATAATATAATTTTTAAAATAATTTTTAGCTCCTAAGGAAAAATAAAACCTGACATAGTAATATTCTTCTTCATGTGACAGTAGTAGAGTGACAATAAGCACCTTGGAATAAAGTTAATATTTCAGTGACCGGAGTAGAATGCCTGGCTTTAAATCTATTTCACCTCTTATTAAAGTGACCTTGACTATGTGGTGCTAAACTTCATCCAGTTTGGTGGATTAATCTGTTATTTCTTTTTGTCGTCTATCTAATGGGAATAGTAATAAAAAGTGCATAAAGTTCTTGTAAGGATTAAATAAGATGATACATGCAAAGCCTTCAGAATCATACTTTACACATAGGAGTCTTCAATCAATGTTAGTTTTCACTAGCACTAATTTTGACACTCTAGTAGTAGTAGTAATTGACTTTTATGCCTTTTCAAATGACATTCAGAAATTTCTGAAAATAATTATAGGTGAAATCATGCCAGCACTTAATAAAATATAGCATATTTCAATCTAATCATGCATGGAAATTTGGTGACTAGCATTAGTGGCTAGCACTATTTTTGGTGCATAGTATAATGATGTCTAGCATTATTTTTCTTATGTTCTGTATTTTTTTTATAAGATCACACCTTAAGACTCTCAGGTCTTAACTCATGTTTCTGTGCTCAGGGATCAAAAACACTATATGTGGTACCATGGATCAAGCCCAAATCGGTCTTCTGCAAAGCAAGCGAATTTATCTCTGTAATATCTCCTGCTATTATTTAGGAAAGAAAGAGGTCTTTGTAGAATGTCTTTGTATAAGAAAAGGTTTTATTTAGATGAAATGAGAGCACACATGAGCATTCACACACACAGACACAACAAAGACACTCCTCAAGTTAAGATGCAGCAAATCTCCCAGGTAGAGAATGTGCCTCTTAGTGGCATTTTAAGACCAATTAAGGACTTGTGTATACTCCAGCCACCTTCTTAGGGTCTGTCCTCTTTTATAAAAATGTCATTGAAATCACAGAGGACCTAAAGTAAATAGTATCATATCTCACAGGCTATGTCTTAGGGAATCAGACCTTAGCAACAACATTTGGCTGGATACACTTGCTGCTATTATAATATCCCCAATGGCTTTGGGGGTACTTGTAAGTTAAGAAGCTTATCAAATCATTAGCCTTAACCATGGCATGATATGTTTGCTTTGGAACATGGTCGTTTGTGGAATAGGAAATATGTGTGCACTGCACTGCTCTATCCATGGATAGCAGTTCAGCAAGGTAGTCATTTGCTAACTGTAGCTTTTAGTCAATTACAGTGAGGCTATTTCTAGACTAGATAAACTCCAAAATAAAAATCACAAGTATATTATCTTCTGAAGATTTAGTATAAATAAATAACATGACTAATTTTATATTGATGGTGTAATAAAAGCATAATTGATTTCATTATTAGAGCAATTTTGAATTTATTGTGTTGAAGACTATTTACTATTGAAAGCTCCTCTATTTGGTTTTATATTTTTACACAGAACTGTCTTGAATATGCATATGTACTACACAATATTTCTGTTAGTGCTTTTCCAAACTTTACTCTTTTGTGTCATTTTGAGACCGAGTGTGAAGCATGCTGTTTCAAATGAGCAGAATATTGTAATGAACACAACAAAGTGATTGCAAGGAAATAAAATTGAAAATTGAAGTCCCTTCAGACCTTATTCCACAAAGTATAGTTATTGGACACCCGTATTTTAGGATTGTTATAAAAATGCAGAGTTCTGGATTCCATTGCATTTAGAAATACTTAGAATCTCTGAGCCCAGGAACCTGAAGATTTATGAAATTCCTTCTTGATCCTTAACTGTCTTAAATTTAAGATTCACTAATGAATTCTCAAGAGAATAAATGAGTAAAAGAGAGGAGATACTGAAAACACAATGAGAACACTGACACCGGAACAACACCTGAACCACCTGATAGAATGTATCTGATAATAATGATCACAAAAAGAGGAAATAAGATCTACCTATGTATAATCTATAACAGCTGAGTAAGATCTATGTGTGTATAGTGTGAAATAGATGAGTGTGATATTAGTTACTTGAATTAGGTTGTAAAGAAAATCTGATATTATTTGCTAACTCCATATATACTTCAAATTCTCCTAGGATGACAATTCATTTTATTCAGAATCTATAAAGGCAGTTTAGCTATTTTTACCCTCTTTCCACTTGATTCATTAGGGGAAATACCAGCATGAAACATATTTTTTACAGAGCAGATTTCCTTGAATTAAGAAGAAAAACATGTATGTGCATATGCACTTTTCTGTGTCTGTCCACATGTGCATACAATGAAAACATATATTTTATTGAGTTAACCAAAAGAAAGTGTATATTGGAAATCCGAAGAAATCATTTGTGTGATAAATAAGGTTGTTTATTACTAAGCAACTCTGATGATAGCACTTTTATGAAATTTTAATTATATTATGTGCCTATTCAAATATTGGTTTTGAACATTAATCGAGTTACTTGAGAAGCAGTTCATGGAATGGGAAATAAAAATGAAATGGCTTATTTACTTATCCCAATGCATTAAAATAAAATTCAGTTGGGAAACTCATAACAAAAAGATGTGAGCCCTACCCAGAATCTCGGGGTAGCTTCTCAGCTGCATAAATCTCCGATAGTGATTGAATAGCAGCAACGTTAAGCTCAGAAGACAAAGCTTAAAATGCAATAGCTGTGGCTTAGAAGTAACTTACAATCTATCCCTTCTTGCATTATCATAAGCTTAGAGACCCACCAGGTTATTTGTGGTTGTTCAGTGGGTGAGCTGCCTGTTGGTGCTGCTATTCAAAAGCAATATTGTTTGTCAGGAGCAGCAATCAATAGGAAGAATTGCTGAGGAGGGAGTGAAGCTGCCAGTACAAGTAGGACATAAGTGAGGTGTGGCCTTGAGCAGCCAGGAACTGTGGCTCTGAGCATCTTTATGTCATGGCTCTATGCTTCACCATCCATTGGCTTTCTGTCCTGAAGTTTATTTCCTGTTGTACATTACATGGGGCAGTAACTTTGCTGACACCAAGACATCAAATTGCTGCTTCATAATGCATCATGTATGAATTCATTATGTATGAATTCACTAATTCATACATACTATGAGAAGATGAGGAAACTTCTAAGCAGTGTTCAATGTTAAGAAGGCATAGGGCCTTTTCTTTTTTCTTTTTCTTTTTTTTTTTTTTGGTTTTTGGGTCACACTCGGCAGTGCTCAGGGGTTACTCCTGGCTCCATGCTCAGAAATTGCTCCTGGCAGGCATGGGGGACCTTATGGGGCACCGGGATTCGAACCGATGACCTTTTGCATGAAAGGCAAACGCCTTACCTCCATGCTATCTCCCGGGCCCCACTAAGGGCCTTTTCTAACAATTGTTTGTCATCCCATCTTGCTCTTTATTACAAAACAAAAGGAGGCAGTGTTATTTGCTCTCAATGTGGTGACTAGGATTACCGCCAACAGTGCTTGGGGGGATATCTAGGGACTCATTTAGTGGTGTTTGGGGGCCTCTAGCCTGCTCCTGACCATAGCCATGTGATGCCAGGAATTAAACCTGGGTTGGCTAAATACAGTGCCAGCACCTTAACCCCAAACTGTCACTTTTCCACCATATGTATAATGTAGTAATTTAAGTTTGCTGCCTATAGTAAATGTGAATTTTTATGGATAGCCAAGTGCTCCATTCCTTTAAAAGTAGCCTTGAAACAAATATAGATTTCAGTTGCACAGTGACAGATGTCAGATTTCATATCAGTCATATCATTAGAGACATAGAGGAATATCTTGAGATTCTAACTAGACACTTTAGATTTACCCTGGTATTTTTATACAGGTGAAAATTATAGCCTTTGAGGTCAAGTAATAGCACAGCAGGTAGGGCTTATTTTGCACATGGCAGGCCTGAATTCAATCATTTGAACACCTTATGGCATCCTGAGCCTCCAGAGTGATCCCTGAGCAGAAAGCCAGGAGGAAATCCTGAGAACTTCCAAGCATAACCCCCAAACAACAACAAAACTATAGCCTTAAAACTAAGATAGTACCATAATTAAAGATCTTGCCTTGCTTGTGGTTGACTACAGTTCAATACCCAGCACTACATATGGTTCCCTGACCTGGTCAGGCATGACTCTGAGTACAAGTCAAGAGTAGCCTCTAAGTACTGCCTGGTGTAGAACAAACCCTACCCCCTATTAAAGGTTTATAGCCTTTAAATTTACCTCCAGAACAGAATATCCTTACATGTAAGACTTAATCAAATTGAGCACTTTTTAAAGATCTACATTAATACCTTTTTGTACAACTTCAAGGAAACAGTAACAGAGAGAATTGCATGCGGAATTAAATACTTAAAATCTTTCCAAGGAATTACTTTTAATTTTTAAGGACTTCTTTGAATGTAGGTTGTCTTTCTTTAAAAATAAAAAAGAGGGGCTAGAGTCAAATATCCCTAGTGGTTTGACACTCACTCATGCACACAATAACTTAGAATCTTAACTGTGTCACCACCTCTCAGATGATTTCCCTGGCTTATAGGTTTGTTCTAAATATTGTAATGCTATCACAAATGTCTTCAAAGTTAATATCATGATGGCCACTTTTCATGGCAATAATTTAACAAAATTCTGAAGCAGAAGCAAGCCCCATTTTTGGTGCTGAATTCATAAATGAACTCACTTGGAAGTGCTATTTAATTCGAGCCCATAAATGATGTATCTGAACATGAACTCCTAAAATAATAATTAAATTCAACCAGTTTCATTTCAGTTTAATTTGAACGCCAATGATTCTCTCTTAATTTGTAGAGTTTAAGTTGAAGTACCACAGCTGGCTGCACATAGATGCTTAAGAATTTAGAGATCCTATCATGCTATTTCAACACTTGTTATAAAATTATTTTTAATTAATGTAACTATATATATTAAATGATTTAACGAAAATCTGATGCCCAGAATACGAAAGTCCAATAACAACATGTTTAGACAGAAATTTAAAGAAATCATCAGAAAATTTAATAAGTAAGAAAACCCATAATAAGATCTTCAAAATTTATAAAGGCAACAGTTTCTAAAATAGAAGCACTCAGCTCATTTATTATTTTTTTTAAATAAAAAGATTTATTTTTTACAGATAAAAAAAGAAGCATCAAATGACAGGAAGAAGATCTAGCTGTTTAGTCTTAATTTATTTGCAGCTTAAAATACAGAAGCAGTTGAATTTCTTTTAGGGGGGCACACCCGGTGACATTCAGGGATTACTCATGGCACTCAGAAATCGCTCCTGGCTAAGGGGACCATATGGGACTCCATGGAATTGAACCACGGTCCACCCTGGGTCAGCCGTGTGCAAGGCAAACACCCTAATGTTGTGCTATTGCTCCAGCCCCAGAAGTAGTTGAATTTGGCAGAGCATTTAGTTGTCTCTTTTCTGAGCATGTCTCAATTGTCCAAAGATGGCTACTCTACTGTTTTGAAAACACTTGCTCCAAATACATTAGCAACTAATAAACAATGTTAAAAGACTTTATGTAAAAACAGAATTTAGACACTATGTGCTTTGTATCTCAATCATTTTGCATTAATCATCGTAAGATATTTATACTGTCAAGAGTCAAGAGTTATGCTTTAGCAGAATTTTACCTCAGCTTATACAGCTAAAATGATGGTTGAGCCACACAACATAAGAATGTCAAGCTTTAATGACATGCTAGTCATTAAAAATGGATTAATATTATATTAATAAATGCACACTACTGATATATCAATACTCTGTTTCACCTATCCAGGAAAGTAAATAGATCCTTCTTTTTTAAGAGGGAGAAACTAAAACACGAGTCTTACCAGAACTGAGATTCTTAAAAGATATCTATAACTGCTTTGAACATAAGCGTTGGTGTCCTTTTTCTTTAGAATAAGAATAATATTAAGCTGTAGACACTATATAATGAATAAGGTATTTGAAATACATGCAGCCAACCTATGTTTAATCCATGGTAACATCAATGATTCCCCTAAGCAACTCCAAAGTGATAACTGAGGCAGATGTAGGAATAAGCCCTTAGTACAGCTAGAGTGTCCCCAAATAAAAAAATAAAGAATATGTAATATGTGTAATGTATGCAACATAATGTCAAGGAAAGAAATATTCTGGCCTGGTTCTAAATATTTTCTTTCAGCTTATCTTTTGATATTTATTGTTTTTCATTTATATTTTTTTCACCATTGTATTTACTTCTATCCACTCTTTTAGGGAAAGGAGGGCTTTGGGCCACACTGGAGGCATTTAGGGATTACTCCTGGCCCTGCACTCTGGGGTGCTGGAGATCAAAATCAGGTCAGTCCCAGATTGGCCACATGCAAGGCAAATGACCTATAGTTGTGCTATCACTTTGGCTTCCATCCATTCCTTTTCACATCTACATGTTTTAACAGGTATCACTTATTTAAAAATATAAACACATTCACTAATTTTCTAGAATTTTTTTATTTGGTTACATAAAACTTCCTCCATAGCTAATTTATAAAAGGAATGTTTTATATGGATAAACTTGCACCTAAGGTGTATGAATAGACAATGACCAGCAGGATACATTACATTTTAATTGAATAATTCCACATTTAAATTTTTAGATGCACCCTAAAGATGTAAATAAAGAACTGTAAGAGATTTAGGGAAGCCTCACAGGTACATCAACAATAGGACAGTGTGAATGTAGTTTGTATTCTAATTGGAACAAGCAAACTCTGAAAGAATAAGTCTTAGTTTGCCCAATCAGATCCTGAAAATATTTGGCATTTATTTTCCTTTTAACTTCTAATAATGATATTGTAGCTATGTATTTTAAACTCTTCTTCCTTAGCAGGAGTTAGTAAGATATTTCTTGATGAACTAAAAAGATGTATGGGATTACAAAGAAACCCAGTAGGGATTGGTTGGAAAGATAACGATAAGCAAGTGGATTGATCTCATCAATAAATGTTGAAAGTGAATGGTAGATAGACATGCCTTTTCCTAGTTCTCTGTATGTGAAAGATTTTCCAAAATACAAAGTAAAAACAGTAGGTTTTTTGATATATAATAGATATTGCATCAAAGAAACAATTTCATTTCTTGCTTTTTCATAAATCTTTATAGTGAGACATGGACAACAGACCTTAGATGTTCAACAATATAAACACCTGTCATATTTGATACAGGAAACCTACTAAATATCTAAAATAGCCTGCAGGGAACTTCCCTTGCAGCCAGCAAAACAAAACCTTTGAACAGCAACAAAAAATAGAAGTTAAGATTGAAGGTTTTCCTAATGAGTACATAGAAACCTAGTCAAGTATCAGAAAACTCACTGGAGGGTGGAGGTACATTGCCATTTGTCGAAGGAGAAAGGTGATGCAAGTGCCTGTTTAGATTCATTGATTTTAGCAACCTTCAGAGCTTTAGAACTTGACTTTTCCAGATCCTCTGGCCCACCATATCAATTCCTCAGAGGGATGTGTTTTATGGACTGTGATTAGGGTACAAGCCAATGGTTTGAAATGTCAAAAGTGGTAATCTGGTATTCACGGTTCCCAAGGTATTTTTGGATGCTTTTCAGCAGTGGATTTTGTTTTTATTTTCAAGGCCTTATGTAAAACACGGAATAGTTGAATGATTTTTGAAGCTGTCAAAATATCAACTTCTTCCACACGAACAAGCCGAGGTACTTTTTGTGCTGCTGCTTTGCCTATTCTGAGAGAGACAATATGCCAGTCATCCTAGCACTAATAGAACCATCCAAGAAATATTAGAGTCATCACAATAGACTCTAATATAAATATTAAATACAAATACTTAGCTCTTTTGTAGGACATCATCTTGTTTCTCCAAGGCCCTAGTCCTGCAAAAGAAAAAAAAAGCATGATATTCTTAGCTTTATTAATCCCCAGCACTTTAAAAAGCATATTGAAATGGATTTTTTTCAATATAAAGTCGTTCAATATAGTGCAAAATGATGATAATATCACTTCAGACTGTCTTATCAGTAGAGTCCTTAGGGAGAGCTGATGCACAGCAATATTTTATGTAATCCCACTAGGGCTGGTTAGCTATATGAAGGCAAAGTTTTTGATCTTTGAAGTAAATCCCTAAGTCGGGGCTGATATTCAAAGTTTAGTGTATTATTACAGAAGGAAAAGCATTTTTCAAGCCTGGGAAATAGCTAATAATGTAGCATATGCTTTGCGCAAACCAGACCATACCCTGAGTTTGATCCACAGCTCGTTTCTCTGTTTGATCCATGGATCATTGCTCTCTTTACAAGTATAATCCCAAACATGCCTGCTTGCCTCTGTGGATGTTTCTATAAAAAGCATAAAAGAAAATGAGAAGACTATGTTGAATTAGGACAGTAAACTACTCTCCTCATTCATGAACCTCAAAAGCATTTTGCAAAGTCAGAAATTTGCTAACCATATTTTGCATTGATTGCTGCATAACCAATGTAATTCTGCAACATGAGAAGACGGAGTTATTGTTAGGTTAGTTGTGTATGAGTAATCCAGGTGAAATTTAATCGTGTCTCATGATCTTCTTGGACTGCTGTGAAGGTTTGGCTATATCTGTGGTCTCATTTCAATGGATTGTTTGGGATGGGATCTACTTCCAGGCTCTGGCCAGGCTTCTTGTATTATCAACAAGTACTGTTGTTTTTATCTCCTGGGATTCCACATAAGGTAGATCGAACATATGAGCTTTATTCTAGTTAGTCGTAAATTTAGTTTTTCATATCCATCATTTTTTTTTTTTACTGAACTCTTGTAGTCCCAGTATGGACATAGAAGTATAGGTTCCACTTGATTGCTGTCTGGTGCTTTTGGATTTGTTGAATGAGAAACAAATAGATACATGTATATTGAAATTGCATTTATGTATGAAGGAGATGCATGGTATTTAGTCAATAGATTCCAAATGCTCCATTGTTTGTACTAATAATAGCAGAATAGATATAGCTCTGCCACCTTTATACATTTAAAAATTTTAATACAATTTAAATTTTAATACTAGAAGTATGTTCTTAATTCTAGGTATTCAACAGAGCAATTAATAAAACTGTGTAGAATTTGTCCATAATAAGCAAATGTTTTTATTATGGTTCCTTTTAAGGTGCAAACACAATATTGTTGAGCATAGAAAGTTTGTTTTGTGACTTTAGTTTGGTTGTGAGTGGGCATTGGGACATAGCCAGATCTGCTCAGGTAACATCCCAGCCAGTGTTTAGAGAACCATATGTAATGCCAGGAATTGACCTCAGTCATCTGCAAGCAAGGCAAGTTCTATAATGTCTGAACAGTCATTCTGGCCTGAACAAGGATTTTGAAAGAAATACATGGAATACCTAATACTGTGTCATATTTCCCTCAAGAACTGCACTGGACATAAGACATTATAAAATATAGAAAATCATAATATAAAATATTCAATCCCAAGTTAATTAATGGGTTTTAATAATTTGTTACCTTATTTTGATTTTAGTTTTGATAAATTGTTACCTTATTTTAATTATATTTAAATTAAATCCATTTAAAAACAGTTCTTCATAATTTGAGACTGTAGGTCATTTTGACAAGTTTACCAAGGAAACTGTGAAAAGGTAAAACTGCTAGAATACCTGTGGTGTACTCACACCATTTGCATCAGCAATCAAATGAATTATTTGCTCAGGATTCTGTTTTTTTTTCTTTTTTCTTTTTTTTTTTTTTTTTTTTTTTTTTTTTTTTTTTTTTTTTAGTTTTCTGTGCAATTTTCATTCTACCTTACATAAACGCCACCCTCTTCTCTTCTCAAAATTTTCAACATCCAAAATCCTTGTAGCTAGAGTCAGACCCCCAGATACATCACCCTAGCAAGCAATTGGGGTTCAACTGTTCTTCAGTTTCAAGTTAGATATTATTACTTGGGGAGTTTTTCAAAGCCATTCAGGCTTATCACACATTGAAAATAGTGTCTTTAGAATATCATCCATTATTTCCAGGTATTCATGGGAGACATTTTAGGATACATTTTTTTTTTTTTTTTTTTTTTTTTTTTGCCGGCAGTGATCACAAAAGAGTTTAGGGACCACACACTTTTATTCAGGAGTTACATTGGACTCTGTGCTCATGAATCATCATTCCTGACTGAAATCAGGAACCATTTCAAACAGGGATTGAATATCAATTGGATTTTGGCAAGACAAGTGTCTTCTCCACTGTGTTATCTCTTCAAGTAGAGATCTGATTTTTCAGGCTGACATATTAGCAAGAACAGGAGAGTCCTGTCACCTATGAGTCCTTTGAAGAAATTTCTAAACGACTCTCGGAAGGAAGTTTTGCTGACATTCACAATTCAGCTTTTAAAACGTAATCACTACCAGTTCAATTTGTTTCATGCACAAATGTCACCTTTCTTCTGTTATTTTTATTTTTGATCTCTAAGTATCAGACTTTAATTATAAAAAAAATAGAATTCTAGTTCTTTCTAAATGAGCAGGCAATAAGAAGCATATAGACTTGTCTGCTGTGTACCTGGCAGACAACTTGATGTCAAGTCTTTTAACAGGTAGATTTCACAATACATTTAAAGGCAATAATGGGGCAAAGTTTTCCTAACTAGAGAATGAAATGGTCAGTCCTTAAATAGAATGTTCACACAAGTAAAGAATGAACTGCGGGGCGGTAAAGACAGTTAAAGTCAAACATATTGTTAAAGAGAAAGAAGAAATTAGTATTTCCTTGACTTATGAAATAGTCTTATAATTATGAACCATGAAAAAATAGCAGAAAGTGGAATGTGGAATGCAACTGATTAATTTCTAAATGCAAATTTTATCTTACTCTGCACAAGCATCAAAATTGTTGATGCCTCCAAAAGTTCTTTTTTATTTTTTTTT
>PVKC010019128.1:0-19252 GCA_004027635.1 Crocidura indochinensis
TTGATTTATTTTTTATTCTTTTGCCTTTCTCAATAGCAAGGAATTCTCTATGGAAGATCAATGGATGGCCTTCAATCAGATAAAAAAATATAAATCATCACTCATTTAATGAATCCAAATCAAAATGACAATAAGTAAAACACCATTGATAAAGGCACATTATCAAAATTACTGAGAACTTGGGCTGGAGTAGGTAAGCAGATGGGTCTAGCAAAAAAGGTACTTGCTTGTATGCACCCCATTCAGACTGATCCCCAGCATCTCATATGGTCCCCAGGAATAATTACTGAGTACAGCGATAAGAATAATACCTGAACATTGCTGGGTGTGACCCAAAAATGTAATTTGTGTTGCTGGGGTGTGGGGAAAAAAGAACTATCATATACTGCTGGTGGAAATGTTTGCTTCAGATTTAATGGAGAACCACATGAAGACACCTCAATATACTCAGAGTTGAATTGCCATTTGACTCAGAAATTCCACTTCCATCTATCTATCCTGCAAGAAACAAAAAATTCATTCTAAAGGTCATGGAAAAAATTTTATTCATTGCTAATATATAAAATCAAAATAGGTGTCCAGTGATAGATAAATGGATTGTAAATATGTAGTAACTATAAGGAATGATGAGTTTAATGCGATTCATTGAAAAATGAATAGAATTGGAAGATACCATGCTAAATGAAGTAAGGCAAAAGGAGAACAAAGAGTATAATATTATATGTGGTATATAGGTTAGCTGAATGAGGGAATGAAAAGTTTGAAAGGGAAAAATACATATATCTTCCTTGGTCCTAGCGTTTAGAGGACAGAAAAGGAAAGAAGGTGATGGGAGAAATAGATAGGAAGCAACAAGGATCTAGAGTCAAAGGGATCTCAATACATCAGTGGTATAAAGAGGTGAAAGAGCTAAATATGCAAACTACAGATTTAACAACACTAAAAACAAGATATCAAATTTCAACAACTTAAAAATGTACCTGCCAAGGTGTTGGGCTGGTGTGTGTGTGTGTGTGTGTGTGTGTGTGTGTGTGTGTGTGTGTGTGTGTGTGTGTGTGTGTATGTGTGTGTGTGTTGTAGGGAGAATGTCAAAGGAAACCTGGGCGGGGAATAACACTGGCAATGAGACTGTTGCAGGAACATACTACATCTGACAACCAATTATGAATAACTTTGTAAATCATGGTGCTTTAATGAAGTATTTTCATCCAAAAATTAAAAATAAATATGTAAAATACTTTTGATTTAAAAATTCTTTTAATCTAAGATAAGTTCCTGAACTTTAGAGAATTTTACAAATTCTATGTGCAATTAACAAATATTTTTCCTCTGGGCCAAAGAGATAGAACAGACGGTAGGGTATTTGCCTTGCATGCAGCCAAACTGGTTTTCATTCACAGCTGTACAAATGGTTCCCTTAACCTTCTCAGGAATTATCTCTGAGTACAGAGACAAGAGTATGCTCTGAGGACAGCTGGATATAACCAAAAACCAAAAGTAACTACACAAATTTAAAAGAAAGAGAAATAGTTGTATTTACCTTACGTCTTATTGTAAGGACCAAATGAATAACATGTGAAAGTAGTTTAAAAGATAAATAGTGCTGGGCACAGAGCATTATCACCATGGAGGTAGTACTAATATTTGTGCAGTTATATCTATTGTTTTTGTTTTGTTTTGTTTTGTTTTAATTTTTTGGTTTTTGGGTCACACCCGGCAGTGCTCAGGGGTTACTCCTGGCTCCATGCTCAGAAATTGCTCCTGGCAGGCACGGGGGACCATATGGGGCACCGGGATTCGAACCGATGACCTTTTGCATGAAAGGCAAACGCCTTACCTCCATGCTATCTCCCGAGCCCCATAACTATTGTTTTTTTGGTTTTTTTGGGCCACACCCGGTTATGCTCAGGAGTTACTCCTGGCTATTCGCTCAGAAGTCGCTCCTGGCAGGTACGGGGGACCATAAGGGGAACCGGGGGATCGAACCGCAGTCCGTCCTAGGTTAGCGCAGGCAAGGCAGGCACCTTACCTACAGCACCACCGCCCGGTCCTCAGTTATAACTATTTTTATCTTCAGCAAATTATCAGAATGTAGGCCTTCATCTTTGTTGATCACAGTTAAATGAGTCAATTTACATAATGCACATGAGTGTTCCATGGAAAATACTAAGTATAAACTTTTACTAGGATGATAATTACTGGAGGTAATAACATGGTGCTTACATTGCTTACATGTACAGTATCTGAGGGGTCCTTTGACTTTTCGGTACCATATAACTTTCTTCTAATAGAATTTCAAGCATAAACAGATTCAATCCTCTAATGTACTCAACTATGATTACATTTAGCAGCATTTTCTACTCAAGGAGGCACTGTTTTGTTCATTATCACCCAGAGAATCTTTATTCAACAGAATTGCTGTCAACATATAAATGATTGCTTATCTCATTTGTTTAGGAGCCTTTCCCAAAGTTTTATGTTGGCTTCTCTGAAAATCTCAAAGGCCATATATTTTTCATTAAAATAAATATAAGTTTGTTTATATAATTTTGTGGGATCCCTAAAGCATCACAAAACCCAGTTGGGACAATTATTTTCTGATATGATATGAGTAGGGCTGAAAACTGTCCAAAAGTCTTCTCATAACCTTCTACACTATTTCAAAACATAGCTTAAATAAATAACAGCTGATAATATTTGTATCTTTCATAACACTAAGATCAACCTATGACACATCTTGCTATAGAAAAGGTCACTTCATGAATGTATAGGACCCAATCATTGAAATGAGCCCCAAGTTAGCTTCACCAATGGCAATACCAGCATTCAACTGTCACCCTCTTCTTATATTAGCATGCTGTGATTATTCCCAGCAGTGAAGCTGGGCCTCCATGGTAACGCTCATCAGGGAGCTGGGGATGCTCTTTAATTATTAAAATGAATAATTCTTACCAACACATTTAATTGGAAAATATTACATGTTAAAGGATCACTAATGGAATAGCTCTGAGAACTGAACGGTATGCTAGAGAATGCTTTTTGATGTGTATTTTAGCAATACTCTCCTCATCCCATCACACCATGCATTATTCAGCTGCTTTTGAAAAAGATCTATCATCCCATTTCTAAATGGAGATGGAATTATTGAACCCACAAAAGCAATGCTTTGAAAATTACTCCAATGCATTTGAAGCATTACAACCCACAACAAATATGTTGAATCGTCATAGTATCACTGATAGCTAGGAAATCAACCAAAGCTACCCTACACATTGCATCAGCCAGTTAGCACAGTCAGAATGACTTTATAAAGGGAATACACTAACAATTCCTGTCTTTAGAGAAAAAATTTTGAATATGTAAAGAATTCATCCAACTTCATCATAAAATACATAAGCTTGTTTGTAAGTAGTACTTAAAACAAATGTGTATCTATTTTCCTGTTTAAGTTATTTATTATTCAAGAATGAATCACATTCCAAAGGCAAAAGAACTGTCTTATTATTAACTTGTATTACAAATATAGATAATTTAGACCCACTAAATTTTATCCCAAATGTCCTTTATCAGGATGGTAAGGGAACAGAAATTCAGAACCTGTGTTTTCATTCAACATCTTTACTTTTAATTAATTACAAAGCTATTGCTATGAGGAAAAAATGATAAAAATACAGAGAGAAGTCACACTGGAAAATTAGAGTGAAAACTGATTTATCTGTTAGCAATACTCTCTATAGTCATCAGAAATTTAACCTTTCAACTTGTGAGCATTTTCTTTGAGGTAGGATATGACTGATAAAAGATATAGCAATTTCAATAATTAATTTTGGACCTTATAAGACATTGTTTTTGTTCAAGAGTCATTTGTAGAACCATATACATTCATTTTAATTAGCATAAGATTTTATGTCTGTGAATACACATTACATGCTCCCTACAAGACAGATGATGTGATAGATGTTCTTAAATTTTCTCCCAGGGCCATTGGCACAGCATACTTCAACCCTTGGAGAGCTAAAAGTATCCCATGTGTAAAATGCAAGAGTTGGCAACTGGTTCAATTTTCCCTGAGAGCAGCTTTTTCTCCTGTCATCACACCCTCCACCACCAGTACAGATGTGCAGGACTGGCATATCTGTGTGACCTTTGATTCTTTTTTCTCCTCTCACTCCTGAGAATTCTATCAGTTTGCGTCCATTGAAGTTCAGCCTGGCAATTATGAAGCAGGCTCCAGTGTACCCCTCAGATGATGCAAATATCAAATTACACTGCTGTCACCAAATTCCCTAGCCTACTTTACAGATTCTGTAGCTTTCTGAATCACTCTCCTTGTTTCACTGTATCTGTCAGGCTGCCTGGTCCCATAATGCTGGAAGAATATCAAAGAACTGCTTAACTGGAAAGGGGTAATTACTATCAGTGACATTTCCATTAGGAAGTTTCCTACTGTGCTGCTCTCATCTTAATACCAAATACTCATATTAATGTCTCTCCCTAATGCAGCTCCCTACACTAATTTTTCAAATTAAAATTCTAATGATTTCTAATGAATGACTGCTCACTATCTGGCTATAAAAACAATGATTCAAGGACACCTACATGACATGTGCTTCTATCCACCTGGGCCTGATCACCACTGTTTGGTTGATAGCATATGATAAACCAGATGTTTTGAATTGTTTTAATAGCACATAACTAAAGTACATATATAATAGCAAAAGTACACATATACATATAAGCCAATATGGCTTGCACTGATTTAACAACAAAAAATCCTTTTTTTATCCATTTTTTGTGGGAAAGGCATGGCTGGTCCTCGGGAATTACTCCTAGCTCTGTGCTCAGTGGTCACTCTCGGTAGTACTCAGAGTTGCGTGAGGTTTGAGGGATTGAAACGGGGTTAGCTGTATGCAAGGCAAGCATAGCAATCTCTAAACTGTCTCTCCAGTTACCCTCACTTCAATATAAAACTTTATAATATATAAACCTTAACTCCTTAGCTGGTGAATGGTGTATATTCAATGATTGATACCCAACTGTGCACATTTTTTAAACCATTTTGATAAAATATATAAACCATAGTATTAATTAGGAGTAAAAGTACTTATTTGTTGGGGCCCGGGAGATAGCATGGAGGTAAGGCATTTGCCTTTCATGCAAAAGGTCATCGGTTCGAATCCCGGTGCCCCATATGGTCCCCGTGCCTGCCAGGAGCAATTTCTGAGCATGGAGCCAGGAGTAACCCCTGAGCACTGCCAGGTGGGACCCAAAAAAAAAAGTACTTATTTGCATACAATGAATTTTTTGGTTTATCTATGTAAAATGTTCACTCAGTAAATTTGTTTTAATAAAAAGGGGAAAAGTAGACATCAGGATTTAAATGAGAATTCGAGTATGTATTCACCTCACTATCCAATTCATTTGCATAATTATTCTCTTTGTAGATAAATTAATTTTGACAATTTGTTCTGTTTCCTCAAGCTATTCGCCAATTAAGAAGAATTGGAAGAAGATGTATTGTAAGGAATGCAGAATATCAAAATACACTGGCACCTTAAGTTACCATATAAGTGGTCCTTAAAGAACTAACATGGGCATATAATAAGCATGAATTATTTTATGTGATTTTTTGCAAGTTATTTATTAGTGCTTCAAATAGTTTGAAATGTATTTTTGATGAAATCTGAGTCACATATTTAAGAAATTATTGAGACATAGCTATGCAACACTAGCTGTCCTGAGAACAGTCAAAAAATACCCTTGATAAGCCAAAATCAATGATAATAGAATCAACAGACCCAAACTATAACAAGCTAAACAAAAAATAGACTTGTTACACTAGTAGTTCAGGAGGCTAAGAGTAGAGGTACATGTGCACCCTAAGAACTCTGGTGGAGGGAGGTCAACACTGGTGATGGGAATGGCCCTAATTCCCTGTCACTATATGCCTGAAAAAACAACTGTGAAATAAGTGCAATTCACAATCAATTAAATTTTTAAAAATACCCTTGATAAAGATGCAATGACATGGACTTGGAAAGAAGGAGCCAAAAGATTGAAAGGAAAAAGCTTAACTGAAGGATATGATGGTTGCTAAGGACAACCTTGTAATACCAGGACAATTTCCTTGCATGTATTCCCCAAGGCTGATTTTTTTTCCTCCAGGAAGGAATTGAGCTTGTTTGACTTCTCTAGGAGATGACATGAAACCACAGGCACATTGTTATTGTGGATCAAACTGTGTCCCTTCAAATAAAATTTTTACAAGAGACAGAGTGATTGCACATAAAGTAGAATGTTTGCTTTGCACATGGCCAACTTTGTTAAATTCCCCAAACCCCAAATGTTTCCTCAAGTCTTCCTTGTGTGAACCCCAAGTACAGAGCCAAGAGTAAATACAGAGAACTGTTGGGTATGATCCCCTGCAGAAAAAAAAAG
Source organism: Crocidura indochinensis (assembly GCA_004027635.1). Classification (NCBI taxonomy): domain Eukaryota; kingdom Metazoa; phylum Chordata; class Mammalia; order Eulipotyphla; family Soricidae; genus Crocidura; species Crocidura indochinensis. The sequence goes on from PVKC010019128.1 coordinate 6,439, forward strand.
TCTTACAGAGGTAAGGCCATGTATAGAAGCAGTTGGAAAACCATCATCTAAAACCAAGTAGAAATCAGCTATACTGGTAATTTGATCTTGGACTTCCACTCCTAGAATCTGATAAAAATTAATTGCTATTTTGGAGCTATCCAATTTGATGAATTCAACTGTAAAATAAGTGTACTAAAAACGAATTTTGGGGGCCAGAGCAGTAGCACAGTGGTAGGGCACTTGCCTTACATGTGGCTGATGCAGTATAGATGTGGGTTTGATCTCAGGCATCCCATATGGTTCCCTCAGCCAGGTGTAATTTCTGGGTGCACAGCCAGGAGTAACCCCTAAGTACTGCCAAGTGAGGCCTAAAACAACAATAGCAAAGAATATTTGTTTTGCAAATGAAATTTTATTTTCTGAACATAAACAACCAGAACTTTAAATTGCTCAAAAAGGAATTCTTGCCCTATACTTTGGCACACTGGAGACATTTTAAACAATTTCAGCTCTGTGAAGCAGTCATAAACAATCCCACACAGAACAACTTCAGAGGGCACAACTACAAAGAATATCTCCTATGGACACATTAGAAGACATGAGCTGTCTCTGCCCAGAAAGGGCAGAGCTAGAGGAGTGCTCCACTTTGCTTTGTAGAGCTACACCTTCTAGCCAATCAACCTCAGCACAAGTAGAAAACATCACACTACACGTGTGACAATGGGAAAAAAAGAAACCCAACACCATGCATAGAGAATGAAAATGGAAGCTCTGATGGCGCCAAATGTGCCAACCACATATTTAGCCTTTCAGATAAGGAGTTTAGAGAATAAACATGGAGGAGTGTCATAGAAATCAAAAAAGACATGGATCAGGCTGAATGAAACACAAGTATGAGCCAAGAGTATATAAAAATAGAAATGAGAAAACTACAAACTGAAATAAAAGGACAAACACTTGTTAATATAAATAAAATCATCACTGGAAAGTGTCTCCAACAAAGTAACAGTAGCTGAGGACAGAATCAGTAAGCTGGAAGATGCAAGGTATGACAGCCCCATACAACCTACAAGATTAAAGCAAATGATCAGACAATGGAAAGAATCCTCAAAGAATGTGAACAGATGCAAATAACAGTATTTGATAAACTCAACAGAAACAACAGAAGAATCATTGGGGTCCCAGAGACACAGGAAGAAAATCCTCAGAAAGAATCAACTGTCAAGGACATCATTGCAGAGAAACTCCCAGAGCTAAAGATGACATGCAACCAAATGCTTCATGTCCAAAATGTACCAGTTAAAAGAGAGCAGAAGAAAAGCTCCCCAAGTCACATTCTAGTATAATAATGAATCCCAGAGATAGTAATCTCACAGAATACTGAAAATAGCAATATCAAAAAGGAAAAATAGGTACAAAGGATAATTCTTAATTAAAACTTACTGCAGACCTGTCAAGGGAAATCCTCAATGCCAGAAGGCAGTGATGGGATATTGTGAAAAACTCAGTAAAACGAATGCTTCCTCTAGAATACCAAACCCAGCTAGATTCAAATTAGAATTGAAGAAAGTATACATAGCTTCATGAATAAACAACAGCACAGAATAGCATTAAAAGAAAAACTGAAAAGGCTAATTTAAGAGAAGACAGATCCACAGACATACCAAACTTTTATAAAAATGACACTATATCCCATGATAATTATCTCTCTCAATGTCAATGGACTAAATGAAATAGTTAAGAGACAAAGAATAGCAAAATAGATCAAAAGGCTAAATTCAACATTCTGCTACTTAAAGGAAATACGTCTGAAGTCAGAACAAACATAGACTCAAAATTAAAGGTTGAAAGACAATCACCCAAACAAATAATTCCATAAAAATCTAGAGTAGCATATAAATATCAGATGACACAAACTTTAGACTTACGAAAATTATAAGGAAGAAAGAGGGACATTTTGTAATTATCAAAGGATATATACACAGGAAGAAATCACAATCCTAATATATATGCACCCAATGAGGAACAAACAAGATATTAATACAATTGTTGACAAATCTGAAGAAATACATCAATAGCAACACTATAATAATGAGATACCTAACAGCACCCTACAGCCCTTGATAGGTCAACCAGACTGAAAACCAACAAAAATATACTAACTCTAAAAAGATAAATGGAAGAAAGTGATCTATTAGATATATATAGGGCACTCCATCTCCAGAAAAATAGATACACATTATTTTCCAATACACATGGGTCATTCTCCAGGATAGACTATATACTGTCCCATAAACATACCTCCATAAAATTGTGAGGATAGAAATTGTATAGACAACCTTTTCAGATCACAGTGCACTGATATTACAAGTGAACTACAAAGAGACACAAAAGGAAAACTTTAATACCTCGAAATTAAACATCTCAATATTGAACAAGTAGTGTGTCAGATATGAACTCAAGAGGAAATCAAAGGATTTCTGAAAACATGCAAATTAAGACACAAATTATCAGAATTTGTGGTACACAGCAAAAGTACTAATGGAAAATGTATAGCTTTGCAAGCACAGATAAGTAAGGAAGAGGGGTCTATATAAATAACTTAATGACAAAGCTTATAAAATTAGAAAATTATCAACAAGATGAATCAAAACTAGGTAGGCAGAAGAACATAATAAGCTTAGAGCAGAAATCAATTAAGTGGAAATCAAAAAAATCAAAAGATCAACAAAAGCAAAAATTTGTTATTCGAAAAACTAAACAAGTTTGATAAACCACTAGCAAAACTCACAAAGGAAGAGAGATCGAATTAATGAATTTTATTACATAAATGAAAAGGGAGAGATCACTACAGATAATTCAGATATTCAAAGGATAATCAGAGACTACTTTGAGAAACACTATGCCACAAAATATGAGAACCTGGAAAACATGGATAAATTCTTGAATTCTTATAATCTTCCACTATTGAATTAGGATGATCTAGCATATCTAAACAGACTCTTACATATTGAGAAAATTAAAATGGTAAATTAAAGTCTTTCAAAAAAAAAACCCAGGCTTAGATTGATTCACTAATGGATTCTTTCAAATCATTCAAAAGGAATTACTACCAATCCTTTGCAGGCTCTTTCAGGAAATTGAAGAAATAGGAGCACTCTCAAATGGTTTTTATGATGCTAACGTCACTGATACCAAAACCTGACAGGGATGCTGAAAAAAAATAAAACTAGAGATCAATATCCCTGATGAACACAGATGCAAAGATCCTGAACAATATTGGCAAATAGGATCCAATGCCTCATCAAAAAAGGTCATACACTATGACAAAGTAGCTTTCTTTCCAGGAATACAAAAATGGCTTAATATATGTAAATCAATTAACATAATACACCATATCAACAAAAGGAAAAATAAAAATCATGTGATCATATCAACTGATGCCAAAAAAAAGCAATCAATAAGGTCCAATACCATTCATGATAAAACAAACTCTCAACAAGATGGGAATGAGAGGAACTTTTCTCAATATAGTGAAGGCCATCTACCACAAGCCAATGGCAAATATTATTCTCAATGGAGATAAACTAAATGTTGTTTCTCTTACACCTGTACAAGACAAGGGTGCAGCCTCTCGCCACTCCTTTTCAACATAGTACTGGAACTGCTTGCCATAACAATTAAGAAAGAAAAATATATCAAGGGCATTCAGATAGAAAAGGAAGAAATCCAGCTCTCACTGTTTGCAGATGACATGCTACTATTGTTAGAAAACCCTAAAGACTCTAGCAAAAATCTTCTAGAAACAATAGGTTCACATAGCAAAGTAGCAGGCTACAAAATTAAAACATAAAAATCAATGACCTTATTATACACAAATAATTATAGAGAAGAAATAGTCATTTAAAAAATCCCATTTACATTCGTGTCACAAAATCTCAAATACCTTGTAGTCAACTTATCTAAAGAGGTGAAGGGCCTATACAAACAATCCTACAAAACCCTGCTTCAAGAAATAAAAGAAGATTCTTTTACCAAAGAATAGAGACACCTACCATATTCATGGATTGGAAGGATTAACATAATTAACATGGTAATACTCCCCAAGCATTGTGCAAATGTAATTCCTAGAAAGATACCTATGACATTCTTCAAAGAAGTGGATCAAACACTCCTGAAATTTATTTGGAACAATAAACACACACAAATATCTAGAGCAACCCTTAGAAAAAAGAAGATGGGAGGCATCACCAGAATTTGTACTACAGAGTAATAGTCATTGAAAAAAAAAAGTCATTGGAACAAAGACAGACTCTCAGATCAATGGAACAGACTTGAGTATTTAGAGAATGTTTCCCAGGCATGCAATCAATTAGTCTTTGATCAAGGGGCAAGAAATGCAAAATGGAGCAAGGAAAACCTCTTCAACAAGTGGTCTTGGCACAACTGGTCAGCTACATGCAAAAATGTGAATTCAGATTTCCAACTAACACCATGCACAAAGTTTCTGCACCTCAAAGGAAATAGTGACTAGGATACAAAGGCCACCCATCGAATGGGAGAAACTATTCACCCAATACTCATCAGATAAGGGGATAATATCTAAGATATATGAGGTACTGACAGACCTTAACAAGAAAAATCATCTAACCCCAACAAAAAATGGGGAAAAGAAATTAACAGATACTTCCTCAAAGAAGAAATACAAACGGCCAAAAGGCACTTGAAAAATGCTCCCCATCAGTAATCATAAGAGTATGAAAATCAAAGCAACAATGAGGTACCATCTCATGTCTCAGAGACTGGCACACATCACAAAGAAAAAGAGCAATTAGTGCTGGCAGATATGTGGGGAGAAAGGAACTTTCATTCACTGCTAGTACAAATGCTTTCTAGTCTAGTCTTTATGAAACACAACATAGAGATTTCTCAAAATGAATTGAACTCTTATATGATCCAGCTATATCACTCTCAGGAATATACCCTCGGAACAAACACAAAAACACAATACAAAAATACCTATATTTATATTTATTGCAGCACTATTTTCAATAGCCAGAATCTGGGAAAAATCAAGATACCCAACAACAGATGAGTGGCTAAAGAAACTGGTGCATATACACAATGAAATACTATACTGCCATCAGGAAAAATGAAGTCATGAATTTTTCCTATAGATGGAAGGACATGGAATCTATTATGCTGAGTGAAATAAGTCAGAGGGAGAGAGATAGGCACAGAATAGTCTCATTCATCTGTGGAATTTAAGAAAAACAAAAGACATTATTGTGATAAAACCCAAAAACAATAGAGATGAGGGCTGGAAGAATCAGCCCTCAATATGAAGCTTACCAAAAAGACTGATGAGTTCGGTTAGAGAAATAAACATACTAACAACTATCATGACAATGGTAGTGATGAGAGAAATAGAATGCCTGTCTGAATATAGGCAGTGGGTAGAGGATGTAGGAGATGAAGGGAATTGGTGGTAGGAAGGTTGTACTGATAAGGGGGGTTGTTCTTTTTTAAAACTGAAACCAAACTACAAACATGCTTGTAATCGTGGTGCTTAAATAAATATATTTTTATAAATAACTTAAAAATCTCATTAAAAACAAAAAACAAATACACAGAAGAACATGTGAAGTGATGGGGAGAGAAATGGGATCGTTAGAAATTTGGCATATTGTGCTAGCATGGACCCAACATGTATGCAAAATTTTTATGGAAAATGAACACAATAGAGTTAGAGCCAGGCACTCACTTTGCAAAAGAGCAACCAAGATTTGATTACCAACAACCTCTGTGATTTCCCAGCTGTTCCAGAGTGGCCTCTGACCACAGAGCCAGGAGTAAGCCCTGAGTATGGCTGGCTGTGGCCCAAAGACCAAAAAATATAATAATAACACAATAAATAACATTGTCTTTTTATTATTGTGAGGTCAAGTTAATTTCACTAGTCATATTTGGGGAGCTGTTTCCTAGGGTTCTGTCTTCATTAGTTTCCCATGCACTCCTTTGAAGAAGATGATTCTTCTCTGGATGCTACTGTAAGTGTGACTTTCATTTCTTTTTTCTCTCTTCCCTTTCATCTTGTTACTTCCATTGTGATGAGAGGAAAGGACACAAATGCTTGGTCGTGGGGCCTGCTGGAAGATATACATCTGGTTGCTTAGCCCACAGAGGTCTTTGTGTTGTTCATATATATGTTCATTGTGTGTTACATCCTTGCCCTTGCTGCTCAAACATCTTTACTTGCTGCTGAGGTACTTTGGAAAACAATTGCACAGGTAGAGCTCAATACATATAGATAGCACCAGAGATCAAACTCAGAGCCTCATGTTTGCAAGATAAGCACTCTTTGCCACTGAGCTAGCTCAAGGGCCTACTAGAAGGTGGTTTGTTTCTGTTTTTACAGTTCTGCTCTTCCTCTATGTCTATAGATCACACTGTCTATTCTGCAAGAGCCTCATCTAGAATATATGCAGTTGACCCTTTACTCATCCTCATTCCAGGTGTAACTTGCCTGGGCTGAATATTGTCAAGAGGACATTCAGGTACATGCCTGGTGCTCCTGCACTCTACCTGTTCCTTTCAAAATCAGTCCAGTCACTGATTTTTGTCTATTAAGAAGAGGGAATCAATATTTGGCTACTAACTGTTTGGGGTTTCTTCAGTCTCCCTTTGCAAGATAGTTAGACACTCAAGACACATTTCCTGAGGAAGTAAGACCTCGAGGGAACAGTCATGTCTCAGTTCTATCCATATAGAGTTCTGAAACTTAGACAGATAATCTTTTGAGAGATGCATTCCATTCCACAAAAGTGGGTAATACATACCAAGAAGCAAAGTTTAACCTATCAATAATAAATGAATTAAAGCCTCAGCCCAAAGACTGTTTTAAAAGACCAAAGTAAATATTAGAAAGTTAGATCTTGCTAAATATCCCTCAACAAGTTCTGATCTCTTTTGGGACAAATCACAAGAGAAGAAACAATAGTCTGCACCTGAACTACAAAAGCAGAATGGAACTTTCCTTATCTTCTAAAAAGGGTCTCAGACTATGTATCTCCAAGACTTTTACACAGTCCATGGTTGTGTGAGAGAATAAGTAAAACTGAATTTCCCAAAGGAACTCAAAGTGACTGAGAAAGGTTTATACATTAATCAGCTTCTTCCAAACAGGGATAAGCACACCCTAAATGCCTTTTACTCAGGGTGTGATTCAACACACCCTAAATCTGGACAGGACATAAAGTCATTGACATGGATGAGAGAAAAAGCAAATTCTGAATGGAATGGTTTTTTGCTCTCTTATCAAAGGATACTTGCCAATCTCAGGGGTATGTCATTCCCTGTGGTGTTGCCATATTCTTAAGCACATGGAAATAAGAAAATAAAAGAAAAATAAGAATATTTTAGGAGTCTAGATGGGGAAGTTGTTTAAGTTTAAGGGACAATAATAGAAACTAACAAGATATGATCATTTTGATGTCATTAAGACAATAGGTAATTATAATAAAACAAGTCTTGTTGCAGAAAAAATTACAACTAGTTAAAAGATTCAGTGTCTGTGGTACAGAGATGTTTTCTTTTTATCTTCACTATTCTAAAGAGATGCTTGAGAACTAAAACTATCAGCAGATATGACTAGCTAAGTTCTTTCCATTGATCCCCACCATATACACTACATAGCACCATTTGTAGGATCTATTCCTTCTTATTATATGGGTTTTGCCTAAATATAGGGACATAGAAAACAATTGGAGTTATTTAACACTTCCAGCCAAATGACCATTCAATAGAGAGCCTGGTATGCCAGGCTTTCTTGTGTAGCAAACAACCTACTCAACCAGATACAGTGGCCACTGTTGAGAAAATGATATCATCTCTTTTCCTCACAAACCAAAGCTAGAGGTTTGTTTTTCTTACTTAGAATCAGCCCTAGCCCTACACCTCAGGAGCAAATGTGGGCATCATATTCTTTGCTTTTGTCAAATTTTCTTTGTTTTCTGAAAACATAGTAGAGCATGTTCTTATGCCTGATTTGTTTGCTTTTTATTTTAATTTTATTAATCTAGTGAATCCATCTGCAAACCTTCTAATCAATGTCAACTTCTAGACAGAAAGAGAGATTAAGTTGTACTTAAGAAATGCTTTGATGTTTGGCAACAGAAACCCAAGGTAGATGATTCTGCTACACAATGTATATTTTACTTCTTTCAACAAAGCAACTAGATTAATGAAGACCAATAGAGAGGATAAGTTACCACTCTGAGAGCTTAGCAGATGATGTATATACTGTTCTTAAGGCTTTTTTTAGGATTTCCCAGAGATTTTGTGGGCATGTAGAATAGCCCCAGGTGGCCATTGCAAAGCAAATTATGTAAATTTGCTCAATTTCACATCCAACTGGAGTTGATAACTTCCCCTATGTAAGATATGGTGAACTTTTGTGCCTGAGCACCTGTGAGAAGCATAGTGCCTAGCATAATGAAGAGATGTGGTCTTCCTTGCATAAGCCCCTGGTGATATTAAAGCTACTTGCCAATAAGAATACACATTTCCCTAGCATATACCTTCTCTTATTATGAAAAAGCGATAGATTCACTTCAGAAACGTGTGGTAATTATGAGAGGTCCTGGAGGTGTCCCTGAGATTACACTTGATGCTCACATCATTTCCCCCAGAAATTTATCACTTTAGTCTGCTGCTTCCAGAGCTGCTTAAGTACTGTATCTCCTATTTTTTCTACCATGCTCAATCTTACGAAAGTTGGTTCTCCAAAATAAGTCACATGGACTAATACTGCACTTTGTTCTCACTGTCTACGAGGCTCTGCCACCTGATTACCTTGTTTTCTCAACGTGCTCCTACAGTTTGTGGGAAATGGGTCCATTCCATTTGTTTGCTCAGGATTGTTTTGGTGTTGACTGATGATCCCACAGGTCTGGAAGTCACAGACAAACTACAGTCACCCATTGTTCTAAGTTTCAACCTTTAGACCTAAAAAAAATTATTAATTGTTTTATTTAAGATCTATGGTCAAAATTGTTCATTGTTGGATTTTAGAACAGCATACTTCACCAGTGCACCCTCCTGTCACCCATGTTTCCTGTTTTTCTTCCACCCCCATATCCCAATCCCCTGCCCATCTTTAGGGTCAGCAATTTGTTTCTCCCTCTCACTATCTCTTTTTCCCTTCTGTCACCACGTTTACTCTATTATTAATGGAGGGATGTTTCACATGTCTCTTTCTCCCCTTTCAGCACCAAGTTCTTGTAGACCTAGAAATTTTTTGAGGTAAGCCAACATTCTCTTCTTTTCCCCAAATTCATCTACCCTCCAGTCTAACCTTGTCTGTGTGTTCCCAATAAAAAATACAGCACAATTGTTTCTTATTATGGTTTAACATATGGCTATGATTTTAGTCATTTAAAACATTTATGTCTTAGCTCATAGATTCTGTAAATCAAAATTCTACTCAAATCTCAATTGGAAATGTAATGCAGTCTTCTGAGATGGAGGTGGAAATTATAGTATTAGTGATCTGAGTTCTCATCTAGGGAGAAATTCACTTATAAGTTCTCTCAGTGTGTTGATTGTATTCAGTTTTTTTTTGTGACTATCGTACTAAGATCTCCATTTTGTTGCTAGTTGTCAGTTAGGAGTCAATCTTAAATAATAGAATTGCCCATATCCTTTGGAACATGGTCTCTCTATCTACAAAGCTACTAAAATAAGACTCTCTCTTCCAGAATAATCCTCTCATATTTTCAAACTCATCTGGGATAATCCAGACATTTCATGGGCTTGAGTGTTTAGGTTCTTCATCTGGGATAATTATTCTTTTTTGAAGTCAACATTTTCATATATAAACTTGACTGTGGAGTAATACTTAAAGAAATATTTGAGGTATTTGACTCTTGGGGAGAGGACGTTTTAGTATTAGAGTCTTCAGGGTTAGACTTTAGGAATAGAACATCAAGTAAGGCATTGTCTTGCATGTCACTGATCTTGGTGAAATATCATTACTGTAGAGGTCCACTGAGTACCAGCAGGTGTCATATCTAAACAGAAAGCCAGGAATAGCCCCTAAAGACTGCCAGGTATGGCACAAAACTATGCTATGCCCCCAACAAAAAATAAATAAATAAACAAACAAATGTCTCTGGCATCATTTTAGAATTTTTCCTACTTCTTTTCTTTTCCCCAAAGAATAACAAACTTTGCAAAGAAATGTCTGATAAAATATCAAACTTCATTTGAAATTTCCAAACACTTTTGTGTGAGTAAACCAATATAGTCAACATATTCATGTATTTTTCTAAAGGAACAAATAACTTTTGAAGCTATAATTGAGCCTGGAGCTGTATCTGTACTGTAGATACACAATGAAAAGGAGAAAAGCTTCTTGCTCTAGTCTAGTGGGGGTAAAATCAATCTCAAACATCATAAAATCTATAATTATGTTTTTGTCATTACAATAGAGGTAGTGCCTGGTGCGAAGGAATTATATTAAGGGATAATAGCCCAATATATATTAAAACAGGGACAGAGCCTGCTTCGCCTGCCACAATCCACTTTCCATTTCTGTTAAGGAAGAAGACACATGGCTCCCTATTAGCACTGTGCTTCCCAGATTTTTTTCACCATTAGGTGTGACCAGGTAACCAAGTGCTCTCCAGTGACAAGTCAGCTATATTGCTTCCATATCAAGATCATTAATATTCGTTGGCTCTCCCTACAAGGGAAAATGTTACTCTTAAATTGTTAATCTTATATTGAGAATTACTAAGCCAACCAACATATCTTTGAATAACTGCATGGAAATAATCCACTCCACCATCTGAACTCTACCTCCATTCTGTTACAAGAAAAGTACTTTTCTTCTGTGTGAGCCATGAGTTTGAGATTAGCTTGTGGTAGCCTTTTAGTCTTCCTCAAATGGTACAGAAATATAAGTTTTGGCAGGAAAAACAAAACGTAATACTTTTTAACTTGCTTACATTTATATAAAGTAGTCTGCAAAGTTTTCATGTCTTTTAGTTCATAATCTCAGTAACCTTGTGAGATAAGTAATAAGATATCTATTTCTACGCCCACCTGCCAGATGAAGTTCAAAAGAAATCAGTGACTCAGGAAGGGTCCCAGAGCTCATTAGTCATTTCTGGGATCTCTGTCAATGGTTCACTGGGTAGATTTAGATTGTTATTTTGTTTGTTTTTCATTGATAGGATATGGTGGTACCTGTCTTTCCAACTAAGGAGAAAAATTCTACAGGGTTGCTACACCAATACCAGGAATCAAACTCCCCCCTGGGGGAGTCACTAATAACATTCTGGCACCAACTTGAGCCAGGGTAGGTTCATATGACACCCTGATGATGAGGAAATAACAACAATCTTGATCTAAGAGCAGGTTGCCCTATCTCATCACCTAACAGGGAATGATGCTGCAAACTAGAACAGAAAGAGGTCAACACTGGTGATGGGAATGGCTCTAATTAACTGTCACTATGTACCATAAATTCAACTGTAAAAGACTTGTAATTCACATTGGTCTCAATAAAAGTTATTTTAAAAATTCTACAGCATTGGTTCATAAAATAATTTTAGCCGAAGACAAAAATATATACATTTATATAATTTATAGTCATTGCAGATGTATTATTTAACATACCCCTCTTGTTAACTTTTAAATATTTTGGGTCCCAACTTAGACCACAGGTGATTAGACACCAACCATACAGCCTTGAACCCTGGATCACAGACATAGAAACGACATACTTCATCACAACTACCACAGGAAACAAATCCCAACCGGGACATCCGTAATAGTGCTCCGACACCAACAAGTGCCAGCCCTATTATGAAATACCCTGACAATAAGGAAAATGGGAACAACTCGACCTAAGAGCAAGTTATCCTACCTTACCAGCTAACGATAAGACAAAACCAAAAGACTTGTTACCCTTTGGTCTATCCATATGCCAAGATCGTGATTTACAGATGACTGGTTGACAGAACCATGGCCAGACTGTATGTATACTGGGACCAATAAAAAAGCCCTACTCTAGGGCGTGAGCTATGACCTACATAACAACTATGATCCCCTAGTTCCAGAGGTCTGAGACTATTGCAACAGAAGGGGATTCCTGGAAACATAACGAAAAACGCTATCCCAGGCCCCTCCCTAGGACCAGCGCAAAGACCAGGTCTGCCAATCACAGAAGACGGATTAAAGTGACACTAAGGGAACAGAACTTCTAGAACCACACAGAAAAACATAAGCAGAAGTTCAACAGCTTGGCTCGTGTAGATGCCAAGACCTCCAGATACAGAGGTTTGATTTTATTACCCAGGATACAGCAGAAATCTCCCATACAAAACCACCAAGGGGAGAGTAAATGAACCTGAAAGGAGTCTATAGTCAATCCCGTGACAATATATGGCAAGGGTGGTGAAACCCTGTATCTCTTAGGCTAAGGAAATTCCTTTCCGAATGACCCCAACATTTACTGTGCTTCTGCAGGAGGGAAAAAAAAGGCAAGCCAAAACAATCTTTTATTTTTATTATTATTATTATTTACTTATCTATCTTTTGTTGATCTCATTATTGTGGTTTGGCTATTGAAGTGGATGTCTCCATTTATATTTATTTATTTATTTTCTTCTTTTCTTTTCTTATGTGTACTGCCACATTTCTATCTCAAAACCATGGCCTTTATACAGTACTTTTTTTTTTTTTTTTTTTTTTTTTTTTTGGAATGCTCACTGGATATTTTATTTGTTTCTCAAACCAAGGATGAAAGCCTCTAGAAAGACTCCAC
>PVKC010019129.1:0-19267 GCA_004027635.1 Crocidura indochinensis
CCGGTGACGCTCAGGGGTTACTCCTGGCTATGCACTCAGAAGTCGCTCCTGGCAGGCACGGGGGACCATATGGGGAACCGGGGGATCGAACCGCGGTCCGTCCTAGGTTGGTGCAGGCAAAGCAGGCAGGCACCTTACCTCCAGCGTCACCGCCCGGCCCCCTGTAAGTCTTCTCTTTATTGTCCTTCCTATCATTGGAGTCCTTCATGCTTCTGTTCCTAGCTTCTGACACTTACCAAAGGCAGGCTGAAGAAATCCTGTCCTTTGTTGGCTGACTGATTCAGTATCAGATGTTGGGAGTTGGGCAGTGAATCAAACAAGTGCATCCAGGTATTTAGGGAGCTTACACTTATTGTAGTGAAGAAGGGCAATAAAAATGTGAAAATAACGTATAGGGAGCAAAGCAAAGAAAGGAGAGGGCACATAGATACTAGTTTAGAGAGTTCTCGGGACCTCAGACATAATTTCAAACCCAGAGATATCTCCTAAGGTTCACATATACATGCCTAAATACATTATAGATACCCGTCAGTCACCCAATCATTAAACCACCATCTCTAGCTCAAATATATCAGCCTCTCTCATGTCTTCTTCATCTGTCTAAACATCTAGCAGGCTCATCCTATAACTCAAACTCTTTCCATAACCAAGCAGTTGCCCTACAGAGCTGCAAACTTCATCTACCTCTAGCCCTGTACCAAGCACCATCCTTCTTCCTGGATTACAGTGACAGTTTTAATTATTGCTAGAAATCTTGCCCCTTTTCCTCTTTCATTCCAATCCATTTTATACATTATGGCTGACATGATCTTGCTAAATGATCTAACTTTGTGTCACTGCCTGGTAGGCATTCTATTATGGCTCCCTAACTCCTTAAGTTTTAAAAAAGCACAATTCAGGGAGATCTTCAGAATCTGACTTGCAACTTTATCAAAATTGTCCTCCAGTAATTGGGGAGAGAGTACAGCGTGTAGGGCACAAGTCTTACATTCAGGTGGTCCAGCACCATAGTATCTCTAGCACAGCCAGGAGTGATGCTTGAGTTCTCAGTTTTGTACTTAGAGGTCATTCCCAGAAGTATTGGGCGGGGGTGGGGAAACCATGTAATGTTGGGGGATCAAACCAGAGTTGACTGAATTTCTTTTAGAGTCAGGTATCTTGTTTCAGGACTCCTCAGCAATCTAGGGAACAAGAGCAGGAATACCGAAGCATGGGACAAGGCATTTATTCTCTCCAAATGTCAATCTCTTCATTTACAAAAAGGGAAATGATCTTTGGAACAAGTCATGATAAGAAAATGAGATAAAAAATATACCGAAAGAACTAGTACATGTTTGGTACAACATATGTAGATTTATAAAGGGTAGTTTTATTTTTTAAAAAGGTTTTCAGCCTGAATATCAGACAGAGAATGGAAATGACCTCTGAGATGGGTGTCATTTCCCAGAGGCCACTACATTGAAAAAGCTAAGGGGAGAATAAAAAATAATGCATCTTGTTTATCAAATGCCTCCTTTTTTTGCTAAAGATTCCATCCATACTTTGGATTTGCTCTACTGCTTTTTATTCTGAGTTCATTTAGCTTTAAGCTCACACTCTTTATTTTTAATACACACTGCATTTTAACAAGTAGGTCAAAGCCATTTTATACTTGCAATATGATTACCATAGTAATGGCTGTATTTTATAACCTGGAATATGCTCCCAGGGAGACCAGTAGGGACAGCTATAGTTTGTAACAAAAATAATAATTTGAGCACTGCAGAATAAGCTCCTCTTAAAAACTCTCTTGTTGCAAGTATTAATTTTTGAGACTCCCATAATATTTGGAAATGGCAAGTGCTAATGACTGACTGAAGACATACTCAAGAGCTTTACTTGAGTACGACTTTACCTTTAGTAGCTTTGTGTTTGGAGTTAATATTAATAATAAAATAACAGTTATTATATAGCAACAACTAATGCTTATATAGTGCTTGAAATAGATTGTCTGTGAAAATGAACTGTATAATTTTCCAGCTTGTGCTTATGATCTTGAATAGTGAGTTCTATTCCATACTGGCTATGGGTCTGTCTGTCTGTGTGATATTAGTAAATGTGACAGAGGCAGAGGCTTGAGAAGCAAACATATAGTATATTTTGGCTTTGCTCTCTTGCTGCTATTGAGAACCTCGAGAACCATAATCTCAGACGGTATCAACCAGCTACCTTCGCACAAAACATGTAAAGGAAGTCATCTTGGACTCTTCAGTAGCAATTAGAGTAGCTCTGACCAGCTAAGATCTGGTCTTAGCTTAACTGGAATCCTAAGAAATGAGAAAAAAAGTACTAAATCTAGGGTGCTTTATAATGAGGCATAAATTGATAGTGTTTACATTATAACAGGCACTCTTTCACAGAGCTCTATGTAAATTAGTTCATTTGCTCACTACAGCAACCCTCTGGGGACAGTGCTATTATTTCAGAGAGGAAATTAAAATGCCCAGGAATCTGGTAAGAAGTCCAAAGGTCACACAGCTAGAAGATGGAAGCACCCGACTTTGAACCCAATCAATCTGGTCCCAGAGAAGCTGCTCTAAAACTACATGATTCTGATTGTCAACTCTTCTCATTTTCCCTACAAACATATTTATTTTTATGACAGTTATGAAAATAATTATTTAATGAGAAGAATGATGCCAATGATCAAGATCATAAATATTATTAGGGATTATCTCAGGAAGATACTTTGAATACTAAAAGCTGTAGATTCAAACTATACTTCTTGACTGTCCCATCCTACCCTCCATCATTCAAATCCAACATTCTGATAATGAATTTTGAAAATATAAACAAGAAATTATAACATTTTATTCACTTAATATTTGTATTAACTATGTCCTCAATACTTCATTAATTTTAGTTACATAACAAAAGAACTTTTAAAATTCAAGTGGAATATCCTCTCTTCTGGTTATGTCCGGAGAACCTCTACATCCAACCTCTAACTTCTGCCTCTCCGAAGGTTCAGTTTCCTGCTCCATATCTCCTGAACCACTGCTTACTCCCCACCCTCCCAGTTATACTTCCTTTTACTAGATAAAGACATGCAGAGAAGTTGAATAGCAACTCCCAGCCTATTCCCTCAGAGACTACCAGGAGGGTTTAGCAAAAAGATTTTTCCTTTAGCACAGCAGGGGCACAGCAACTCAAATTGGGAAGACATTAAAAAACATTCGTGAATGTCACATGGAAGGCTTAACAACACCAATCAACTCTGTATATTCTCAGAGAGGGACTTTAGTGAAACTATGTTGAGGATGTTTAATGAGCTAAACAATCAATGGCACAGACAATCAGCAAAGCACAAGAAAGTAGGAAAGCTGTAATGAAAAAACTACAATTAGAATTGACAGAAATGAAGACTAGAATATGGTTGATAATATAAAACATCAATAGATTACCTGAGCAACAGAATAATAGCAACTGAAGAAAAGATCAGACCTCCCAGATAAGAAACCTCTTCAAAGCAACAGAGACAGAAACACATCTGAAAATATATTTGGATCCTCACACATGCAAGGCATATATCCCTAACCAGAGTTATCCCTCTGACTCTTTAAGTAACTTTTAAAACATTAAAAGCAGAGGCTGGAATAAAATATCAGTGAGTATGACATTTGTCTAGCATGTGCATGACCTAGTTTCAATCTCCAGCACCCATGTAGTACTCTGAGCATCATCAGGAGTGATGCCTAAGCACAGAACAAGTAGGAAGCCCTGAGCAAAGTCAGGGTGACCCCAAGACAAAAAATGTATTCAAATAAAAAAGTAAAAGCACAACATATGATATATTTGTTATATTTTATATACTACTATCTAATAAAGTGCTTTTACAATCTTAAAAAAACTCACAAAAGTATTACAAGCTTTTGAGAAACATATAGCATGCAAATAAACACTAGTCTCCCCATCTCCTTTCTTCTCTTTACCTTGCCAATATAATAAACAAGTAATAATTTACCATGAATTTTTATACTTACTTTAATTAAATTGTTAATAAAGCCCTACAAAGTTACTGTTCTTCAAAACTGAAAATAAAGAAAAACAATTGGCTATAAACTAAAGATAATATTTTAATAGTCACATCACTCAATTTTATAAATACTTATGATATTATATTCAGATTTATAGCATTATTAGCTCTTTTATAAGTGATAATTATTCTTTCAGTTTGCACAGTTAATAGAAAGTTATCTTATATAACACATGTACAAGAAGTTCATTTTCTGTTTGGTCTAAAGTAGAATTATTCCCCCCTCTCCAAAAGGAGAATTTGTATCTGAAAGATACTACGATTTCCTTTTCTTCTTTTATAAAATATTTATTTAAACACCATGATTATAAGCATGATTTTAGTTGGGTTTCAGTCATAAATAGAACACCCCCCTTCACCAGTGCAACATTCCCACCACCAATGTCCTTCTCTCACCTCCCCAACCTGCCTGTATTCGAGACAGGCATTGTACTTCTCTCATTTATTAACATTGTCATACTAGTTGTTAGTGGGTACTACCATTTCTTTCAGAGCTGAAGTCAAGCTTTTATAATGGCTAGTTTAGAGGGATTGCCCAGGTGTTCTAAAACAAAGCTCTAAAATATGTATATAAGGGGTTCTAGGGATAGCACTGCAGGTAAAGTGCTTGTCATAATATTGCTGACCCAGATTCGATCTCTGTAATCTTCTATTGTCCCTCAAGTACTGTCAGAACTCACCTCTGAGTGCAGAGTCAAGAGTATGCCCAGATTACTGCTGGGTATTGCACCCCCCCAAATAAATAAGTAAATAAAATATGATACACATACTAAAGTACACACTCAAAATAAAACTACCTATAAATGCACACATACAAAAACACTGAACATTCTAATTCAGGATTTGACTGTGTGGATGAATGAGACACATTAGCTTAGAGGAGATTGTGTCAATGTATATTACAAGTAGGTAAATCAATGTCTATCAAGTGATAAAATTACAGCAAAATGATTCGCCCTTTGTATAATGCAAATTTATATCAAAGAGAAATGCCTATCAAATTATCTAATCACAGCAAAGTGATTCACCCTTTGCAAATGCAAAAATGATCAAACTGTGTTTTTTTTAAGTTCCAACTGAAATTAATTTTGTTTGGATTAATAGGGTTTTTAAACCATGAAAGACAACCTTTGTATAGAATAAGTAGTATAGATTAAAAACAGAAAATTTTATCCTGACATCCACATTGCTCAATTTCCCTGATTCATTCAGATGCTAGAAAACAGGTGGATCAGAGGGGATAGTTAAAATTCACTTCACATATCATAAAAGCAACCTAGGAAAACTTAGAAAGTGATGACACTTCTGCTTGGAAAACATAAACATAAGCATAAACGAATCTATTTTATTTTTATAGATGTTATCTCTTATTATATAAAGAAATAATATATGGGGGAGGCATCATAATCTGTGGTGTTCAGGATTTACTCCTGTCCCTATGCTCAGTAGGTGGTACCAGAAATCAAACTGGTATAGGCCACAAGCAAGGCAAGTGCCTTAACTTCTATATGTCTATCGCTCAGAAACAGTGTATTTTTAAAAGGGTCCCCAAGCCCCATTAATAGCTCTTGTAAGCAGTATGTTAAAATATGTATCTATGCAAATTGAAGTGCATTAGTATATTCTGTATACCAAATTACTGGATGGATTTAAGGATGTAAGAGTGAACAGATGTATGACATGAAGCTATGCCCCTAAAAGACTGAAAAACCAAATAAATTAAATAAAATATATAAATAAAAGGATGGTGTAGCTCTTGAATTTTCCTCCTAATTAGTTTAAATTTACCACCAAATATTAGATAATTAACATGCAGTACTTAATAGCTAAGCTACAATTATGAGATTTCACTAACTGTGTTCACATATTGCAAATTCCTATATGAAAGGCACTGTTACAAGGGCTATAACTCTAAAGGAAGTAAGACACTATTCTTGCCTCTCTAGGGTGTCTTCATCTCAACAAATAAGAATATGATGAAAAAACATAGAAGGAGCATCCATCCTGGTTTTAGAGAGATAGTCTCCCCAGATAAGTTATAGCTAAGCTACTATCTCCTGTAAGAGATGCTCTTTGAACTTTTAAAAAGGATTTAAATGTAAAATACTGGATTTCAAGACATGTAATTTCAAACACTATATCAAATTTGGTTCTGTCAATTGAATGAGAACCTGAATCAGGGTCTCGATTTAATAATTATCTAATTTTTAAATTTTTTTTATTTTTTCAGGGGGTCACTCTCGGCAGCGCTCAAGGGTTACTCTTGGCTCTATGCTCAGAAATCGCTCCTGGCAGGCTCGGGGGACCATATGGGATGCCAGGATTTGAACCACCGACCTTCTGCATGCAAGGCCAAAGTCTTGCTATCCATGCTATCTCTCCGGCCCCATAATTATCTAATAACGTACAACCCATCACCTTGGATATTGTTCACATGCAGATTCAGACTCGCTAGGTCTGGGGTGAGGCTGTGCTCTATATTTCTAAACAGCTACTGAGTGATGCTGGAGTTGTTAGTCTGGGGGTACCACCCTTGGGAGTAGCCAGACACTGGCACAAAAGGGCTGAAGGCTAATAAATGTGTTATATTTGACTTCTGTTGTGTTAAGCAAAGCTGAGATTTTGTTGTTGTTGAGATCTTACTTTACGAAATGTATATATGTCCTATTTTAAAGGTCCCATTAACAAATAGGATTTTTGATGTTTTGGGGGTGAATTTAGATCAAAGTGTGGCCCAAGTTTTTTTTAACCCAGCAGTAGTCCGGAGACAGGTTGGGCCTGTGGTTTTTGACTTTTCAACAATCATCTTGCCCCCATAGGAATAACTGCTCTGCATGCGCTGCTTTCCACTTAGGAGTCTAGAAGCTTGAAAGTGTTAACAACCCATCCAACATTCTTTCAGGAGCAACCTGCACACCTGGCAAGACCTGGCACCATTAGTTTTTTTTTAATAAGAAAGGATCAACAGCCTTTCATGGAAACAGCGCAAGTTTCTGTTGGCAGATTCATTTGACTTGGCAGGTTCCTGCTCCAAGGTGGCATTGCAGTATATACCCCATTAAATGGATAACAGGGCATTTAAGAACAGCATGCATGGACAGTGAGGTCGCATGACTGCCAGGCTCTAAATGCCAGTCTGGGGTGCAGTCCAGAAACTCTGAACAGGCCTCAGATCCTAAGAGCCCATTCTCTACTTTAAGATGCTTGAGTGCATCTAGAAAGCCTCCTCAAAGTCAAGCTTTGTCTGACGTGAAGGTAGGACTCCACCTGGAGAGAATTTGGAGCAAGCAGACAAATCATATATATATTTTTTCCTCAGGGACTATTAGTCTTCACACTGGTGCTTGGGTATTTTTCCGTATGAATGATTGGCTACTCATTTAAATGAGATAGAAATGTTCTGCTTCATAACTCAGTATGCTTCATTGCCAAAAGCCCTCCTGAGACATCTCTGCCAACCACAGGCAGAGTTAAATGCACTACCAAAATTTTTTAGAACCTATAGGTAAAAAGAAAACTAGAAATAACTTATTCTTTAATGCATCTGATCTTGATGCATTGATCATTTCCTGTTATGAGAAAGATGTAATATTATTGCAATAGAACCAGAATTAGGATTGTAAAATCTAAAAAAACAGGTCTCTTTTCTGTTTGTGATTGCCATCATGCAGCTTGTTGATCACCACTTTTCTTGACTTTCAGCTTTCTTTGATTTGAACTTTCCTTTACCTGCCACTGATGCATTGCAACACTAAAACTTAGCATTTGTATTGAATCATGAATTGATATGAGATGGGTGAAAATTTCAAAAGAAACCATTTACAATGAATACTTAAAACAGCCTAGGGAAAATGATTTCTTACAACACATGCATATTAATGCAAGCACATGACCATGCAACATAAAGACATATTAATTTTGTGATAGCAAAAAGGAAGCCAGAGAATTTACAGGTCCATACATGCACACTGGAGGAATCTTTCAATTTTCTATAACCTTTTCTATTAAATTACTTATACTTTCCCAACCTTAGATTTTTAAAATATTTCTAAAAATTATCTTTAAAAATAATGAAACTCTGGCATAAAAAATAAAATTAAAAAATACTCTAAAACATATGAGGAAAATGGCAGGGAAACCTAACTTGAACTAAGTACAGTACTCACTTCGGCAACACATATATAACACTGAACTAAATCAAGTACAGAAATTCCATTCTAATTATTACTAACAATACTTAATCATATGTACTATAAGTAAATATCACTGCAATAAGGCCAATGCTACATTAATCATATACCCTGTGAGAGAATACCACTGTAATGAGCACAGTGCTATTTTCACTCATCATAAATAGGATGTAACTATCATGTAATCAATTGTTCCATATAGGTCTCCTCTTTCAGAATATTAAAGAGAAGAGTACTCCTTTATCAGTTTAACCCCCAATCAATGAAACAGAATAGACACTCAAATATTAATTTTTCATTAAATAATCATATTAGATAAGATTAGATGACTAACTAAAAATGAGCTCTGTAACAACACAATTGAGCTTAAAAGAGGGACTCACTCGGAAGAATGAAAATTCTCCATTAATGCTTTTTCCTTTGATTTTTTTATTTTGGGGGCACACCCAGTGATGATCAGTTATTCTGTCTCCTGAGGTGGTAACAGGGGACCATATGAGATGTCAAGGATTGAATTTGAATCAGCAACATGCAAGACAAGTACCTTACCACCATTATACCATCTCCATGACTCCACTCATTACTACTTTTAAGAAAGGATTTAATCCCTTAGCTGAAGTCACACTATAATTCTATTGAAAAGAGCTAGGAGCAAAACAGATCAGGTAGGATCTTAAAGATTCCAGGTAAACAAGAGACTTTCCTAGTCTGGAATATAAGAATTAGTTGCAGGCACCAATGATCATTATTTTGTGATAGGATATTTTCCAGGAGACCTACTCACTCTCTTTTCAAATATACTTCAATCACTTTTTAAGACTCCCAGACAATAGTATATTAGATAATTTTGAGCAGTGTGACTATATCTCAAGCATGTTAATTAATGGACATCTTGAAAGCTGTTGGAAGAGTCACCTGTTACAAAAACAATAACAATAGCCTAACCCATTTGAGTGTTTTAGATGTGAGGGTGAAATTCAAATGTTTCTCAAATGCATGGTGGATGAATTCCTAGGAAAGCCATGTGTCATGAGACACTATAAAATTTACAACATATGCTAAAATCAAGGTGACCATCCACTTTGCATATATCATTTAAAAGAATCTTAAAATGATCAAATGAGGATAATCATATTTCAAGAGGAGATATAGAAATGGAATAAATTACAGCAGATTTAATGCCAACTATGAGCAGAAAGGTAAAATTTTAATTTTTTCAAGGAAATAGGACTACATTTAGTATCTATAACATTGAAAGCAGATTTTTTTGGTGGGGATACAACCAGCAATGCTCAGAAGTTATTCCTGGCTCTGTGTTCAGGGAATACTCTTGGTAGTGCCCAGGGAACCATGTGCAATGCCAGGGATTGAATCCAAGTCAACCAATACAAGGTCAATATCTTACCCATATTAGCTCTCTAACCCCTGTTCATTACAAAACAGGCTTAATTTTTGACTATAGCCTTCCCCCAGATATTAGAGACCAAAACCACTTTCTTTACCCTACACAAATAGTAAGTCTATTTTTAGTAGGTAAGACTTGAGATAAGTAGGTGTGAATTCTGTGAATCAAGTTCTCTTGGTTATCTCTTTCTAGGTTAATGCACTGTCAAAATATAATCTTTGTCTCTCTGAAAACCTTTAATTCATTAATTTATTTATTGGGGGAAGTAAACTTTTCATGACAAACAACCAAAATAAACCAGCAAACCTTACGCCCTGGGCCAACAGCTGAGACAATCTTAGAAAATTTTGCTCTGGTGCTGATGTCTAAATCAAGTAACCCAAGTGCAACCATTTGTCAACTAATCCAAGCTGGACTAATATGATCTTTTAAACAATGACTATTCAATAATGAAATACAGTAACAGAATATAGGCTCTAGTTACATTTCAAGTAAAAGGCAGATAAAATTTGATTATGAAAAGAGAAAATTATCAATGGTACTCATCTCAGTTAGCTAATCTACCACAATTTTAGGCATATAGCCAGCCTTTTCTTTCCTTCTTTTCTTTTTCTTTTTTGGAGGGGGCCCACACCTGGCAGAGCTCAGGTGTTACTCCAGTGGATGCACTCGGAAATCACTCTTGAGAGATTCCAGGGACCATATGGGATGCTGGGGATCAGAGCCAGGTTGGTTCCCGGTCAACCCTCTGGAAGACGAACTCCCGCTGTGGTATTGTCTGGTCCCATATATTAGGCCATTGGGAATGAATTTGGGTTTGAACCTTCCTTGGATATCTTTCTTTACTTCTTTTTTTTTGGGGGGGGGGGGTTGGGCCACACCCAGTGATACCAGGGGTTACTCCTGGCTATGCGCTCAGAAGTCGCTCCTGGCTTGGGGGACCATATGGGAGCCGGGGGATCGAACCGCGGTCCGTTCCTAGGCTAGAGCAGGCAAGGCAGGCACCTTACCTCCAGTGCCATCGCCCGGCCCCCTTTCTTTATTTCTCATTTAAAATGAAAAGGGTGAACTACAGTTTGGAGCCTAGCTTCTTACATTGTGAATCTCTATCCCATAAGGAATTACATCTAATTTTTTTGGTTTTAAAATAAATTATTTTCATCAAATGTTTGATATGTGTACCTAATCATTAAATATTTTATGTACCTACCTATTTTATTTTCCTATATAAACAGACTATCTAAAACTTTGCCAGGTCAAGGAAGCTTTAAGTAGAAAAAAAATATTGTTGTGAGCAAGGCTGGAGAGTACAGCAAAGGGCTAGGCACATGCTTTGTATGCTGAAAAATCAGGTTAAATCCCCCGAGTGTCAGGAATAGACCCTGAGCACCTTGGTGTGAAAGATCCTCCTCTCGACAGTCACATTCAAGTACACACTTCCTTTGTAGTCAAATCATTCAAAGGCTTCTTAGGGATAATTAACTGTTTTGATCAAAGGAATTCAACAATTCATGCCAATCCCACTGGAATAATGTCCTCAGAGGTTGGATCCACATGTCAGTCAAAATGTCTGAAACTAAATAGGTCTTCATTTTAATATCTAGAAAAGTTGTGGCCTAAAGAGACAGGAAGCTGGCAAGATACAAACATACCTTAATAGATGAAGAAATTCAATACCCACACAGTAAACTTAGAGCAGCTTAGAGGAATATTCTAAACTTCTATAACCTCTTAAATAAAATCTAAGTATCATGGACACTCTGATCATCTCTGCTTTAATTTTTTCAATCAATGACTTAACTACAAACAGGGCTTGCAATATACAAGCAGTTTTAGAAATAAGAAGTTAGTCTACCTCCCACCTGAAATTTTAATCATCATACAATCTCTAAGTGGCTGATAAAATATGGGGGGGGGGCCTATACCTGTTGGTACTCAGGGGTTATTATAGGTTCTGTGCTGAGAAATTGCTCCTGAGAAGTTCAGGGAACCATATGGGATGCTGGGAATCAAATCCAGGTAGGTCCCAGGTCAACCGAGTACAAGGCAAATAAATGCCTTAGTTGCTTTGCTCTTGCTCTAGTCCAATATATAAAGTCATATTAAACACATGTTTCTGCCCAGTTTCAAACTGGAAACTTTTCATGTATTAGGCAAAGATGAAAACTACTACACTATAGAAACACCAGCCCAAAATTTCTTAATGGGTGAGTATATATTGAACCTGCAGGTTGAACTAGAACACACAAAACTGTTTAAAATAACCCAGCTTATAATCTTTACATATTGAATCATGGAAAATTTTAATAATTATGAGGAATTTCCCTATTTAAATAGACAAAATTTCTCTTGCAATTACTATTTCAAAAGTTTTAAGTAGTTCACAGTTATTGTTTTAAATATATTTATGTTTCATTTATGAAAATTATACAAATATTAAAAGAAAATTTATTAAAACTTATTATTAAAGAAAAATTATTAAAAGAAAGGATATTTTCATGGGGAATAAGGTCATGTGAAACAAATCAAAAAGGAGCCAAATATTTTATATTTATGAATGCACTTAAACATATCAATAATTTAATTATTTTACTTTGTACATAGGGACTGAATATTGGCAAACATGATCAAGTAGTTAGTTCTGATGCAGAAAATTATTTTTTTCTATTTAATGAATATCAAGTTCTAAAAATGAAACAATCGAAATAATCTTACCTTTAAACAAAACCTGTTCTCCAAGGACCAAAACCAAAAGCCAAAAACAAACCAACCTCAATAGACTTCTGTGGCAAAGGTGACTTCCAGGGCTGATTTGAAGACCGGAATAGGGAGTATGCTTGATTTTCCACATAATGTACCGTCTCTCACTCACCATATGCCCAGTGTACCAGCTGCTAGTATGTACTGAATTCACAGTACCCATCAGGTCCTTGGTCAGGCATTTTATAGACCAGTCCTCTCTACTTTATAGGGCAGCAACCCAAAACTTAAGGACATTCATTATCTTGCTGAGATGACAAGGTAATAAATACCAGGTATGGGACTTAATCCCTAAGTATAACTACCAAGCAGTCTGCCTCCTATAGGAACAATATTTATGAGGTCAAAGAAATTCTAGATCCTTGTTCATCAAAGTGTGGTTCATGAACTTTAAGAAATGGGATGTGGAAAACACTTCAACCAACTTGAGCACAAGTTTTAATACTAAAAGTGTGACCCTTGATGAGACCAGTAGCTAAGTGTGAGAATACCATAACCAAATGGGTGTGCCATTCTCACTCATTATGACAGCAAGAAGAGAAAGAGAAAGGGAAAACAAAGTTGAACTGAATCACCAAGAGCTCATGAGAAATGCATATTCTCAGACTTACTGAGCAGAATTTGAAGACGATTCTTAGGCATCCTAGAGTTTGAAGAACTCTCTTCTCAATTAGGGTCAGCAAACTTTTTCTGTAAAAGCCCAGCTACAAAGTAATTTGAGTTTTGTAGGCCATATGGTGTCTGTTGCAATCACTCAACTTTGCCATGAAAACAGTCACAGATAGCATAAAAGTGACTAAGCCTGGCTGTTTTAAAAAATCTCTATTTACCATACTAAGACTACAGAACAGAACTTGCGTGTGAACAGTAATTTGCCAATCCATGATGTAGAGTATAGAAGCTTCAACTATTAGATTTGTTAGAAGACAACAAAATCAGCATCTGGGAAGATGGAACTCATCTGGCTTGACTGTCCACCCTTGGTAACAGTTTCCCAATTATACTATTTGCCAGCCTTGTCGGGCAACCTTTACCTTGAGGTCAGATTATTATGTCTTCATATCAACGCCATTGTACCATGAGCACATGTACAAGCTTCCAACAGAAAATATCTCCTCTTTATTTTTCTTTTGTTACAAAGAAATGAAACTGTGGATACCTGGTGATGCTCAGGGTTTACTCCTGTCTCTATACTCAAGAATCACTCCTCTTGGGAGCCGGGAGGTGGCGCAGGAGGTAAGGTGCCTGCTGCCTTGCCTAGGATGGACCACGGTTCGATCCCCCGGTTCCCATATGGTCCCCCGTGCCTGCCAGGAGCGACTTCTGAGCGCGTAGCCAGGAGTAACCCCTGAGCGTCACTGGGTGTGACCCAAAAACCAAAAAAAAAAAAAAAAAGAATCACTCCTAGCAATGTTCAGAGGATGATATGGATGCAGGGGGTCAAACCCAGGTTGGCTGCATGTAAGGCAAGCATCTTTTCTCTTTGTAATAAAGCTCCAATCTCTCAAAGAAATAACATTTAAAAATACTTTTCAGTAGTTAAGTTCTGTAGAGTGTTAGAAAAATTGGCTCTGCTTTTCAGCAGACACAATTGTATGAATCCAACTAGCTTTAGCCTATTGACAGACTAGGATGCCTCAGAATCTGAAGAATTTCTGAGCCAATTAATGCCTAATGATTCAATATGTTGGACAAACACTTCTATATAACTGGACAATTATGCTCTGCAGACAAGCTCGGTCTTGCATGAGAGAACACCATATTTATTGCTCAACTGTGAATAAAGGCTTAGTGCCACATTTCAAAATCTCAGCTTTTCCCTCTGATGTGCACATAAAAATCTGAATGCAACTGTTAAAATAATACAGCTTTATTTCTCTTTTTTATTTTCCTGTCCAAACCAGGAAAATGCAAACAGATTGTCCTTACACTCAAAAGACAACGCCAGGAAGGAGGTTGAGGAATTTGTTTGAGAAGGTGATGGGGCCTAGTAGTTTTATGACCCTCCTTGTTAAAAAAAGATGTGGGAAAATAAGAATGATGTAAACCTGGCAACTAAGGGAAAACGTGTTTATTAAGGGCATGTACAGAATGGTCACTGGGTGCAAAATACTATGATTGAATCTTCACAAAGATTATCTCTCTTAATCTTGCCAGAGCCTTACTAAGGGAGAACCAAATTTTGAGTTGAACTAAAACAGAATGTGATTAAAATAATACTTTGGAGTGAAAAATAATGTAAGTTATAACTATTGGAGTTTGGAGACTATAATCTTAACAAATACCTAAATTTATCTGAATAATACAAAAATCAAGGACTGTTTAAGAAGGTTTACACATTTGCTAAAAATCTGATGTAATTTTTATTTCCAGCTAATAACAACAAACAAAGCTGGGTTTCATGCTTTGTACCTGTATTGACCTGTACTTGTAATCATTTTGTTTTATCAACCATATTGCTTTCTCCTTTATCAGAGATCTCAACCTCCACACTTTGGACACTTGAAGTCATAAATTTGTTTTCAGAGATGCTCATCTGAGTATGGTATCATATTTAGTAATTTCTAGGGCCTTCAACTACTTTGATGTCAGCAGCATGACATTTAATACTACTCTTGAATATAGAGTATAGGATAAAATCGTCTGTGGTTGATACACACTGTCATCAAAATCTTTTAAGCCAAGATTTCTATACATGTCATTCATTGCTTACCTATTGACTAAAGCAGAACATGTTAGTTCACACAGTAGGTTCTCAACAAATACTTAGTTCTTGTGCAATGTCTTTCTCCAGCGATCTAAGAACAATGCTACTGTCATCTAGATGGCTTTAGAGATCCTGGAAGGAAATCTGAGTACAACTTTCTCTGTTAAATCTACTTTTGAGTTTTGGTTTCCATGACAACTAAAGTCATCTTTACCCCTCCATATGTTATTATCCATGGTAAGTTGTTGATCTTCTCTTCTAAACATTTATCAGCTATATGTTTCCAATTTCCACTATCACTTATCCTCTCTTAGTCTATACTAGAGGACTAGTCTCACCCTCTACACTTCCTTCATAATCTGCTTAATATGTTAATCACCCTCTTATTTGTACTTCCAAAACCCCCAAGAGTTTTTCTATTCACTTGTAAAGATTTTAGTGTCTTTCCATTGCTTGTACATCATAACTTCTTAATATGAAATCTCACATGTCCATTGAGCCAAGCATCTCTCTGAAGCCTCCACCTCTTATTGGATACGAGAAGGGAATGATCCCACCTCTTTTGTGATCTTTGTGTGATGTGAGTTCAATAATAACCCCATTTACCTCTGTCCATTCTATAGAGCTCAGCATTTTTGCTGATCTGGACTATGTACCTTTACATACTCAAAGGTCACTGTGCGATGAAGTTTCATTTGTTTCTAGCATTGATATGCAAAAAAGAAGCAAATATCTTGTATAATACTGCTCTCCCTAACCTTCATGTGCTTGGTTCATGGTAGATGCTCAATGATTGATGAATACACTGCAAATTCATAACTTAACAGAAGATACTGTTGGAATATACAGAAGCTTTACAGATAGCATACTCTGCAAGAAAATGATTAAGCCAAAAAAAATGGGGCTGGCAAGGTGGCACTAGAGGTAAGGTGTCTGCCTTGCAAGCGCTAGCCAAGGAAAGAACTCAATCTAGGTTTGATCCTCCCCACTCCCGGCGTCCCATATGGTCCCCACAAGCCAGGGGCAATTTCTGAGCGCTTAGCCAGGAGTAACCCCTGAGCATCAAATGGGTGTGGCCCAACCCCCCCCAAAAGAAAATGATTAAGATGTGATATATAGAATTAAATTGTCCAGGTTCAAAATTTAATCCTGAAATTTAGTAGATGGGTAAAGTGGATATCTGGATAGAAATGTCTGCCTCAGTTTTCTCATTTATAAAAGAAAGAAAAGTATATTTGTAGTAACCTATAAAATACACTAGACTATAGAAACTTTTCAAACAGATTTTGGGATATAAAAACAAAAAAATTGTTGCTAACAGTCTTATTCTCTATAGGTAAACTATGGAATCTACCTAAATGCTCATCCATAAAAGATGGATAGAGAAATTGTGTTATATGTATTCAATAGAATAATACTCTGGGCCCGGAGAGATAGCACAGCAGCCTTTGCCTTGCAAGCAGTCGTTCCAAGAACAAAGGTGGTTGGTTCGAATCCTGGTATCCCATATGGTCCCCTGTGCCTGCCAAGAGCTATTTCTGAGCAGACAGCCAGGAGTAACCCCTGAGCACCGCCGTGTGTGGTCCAAAAACCAAAATAAATAAATAAATAAATAAGAAGAAGAAAAGAAGAAGAAGAAGAAGAAGAATACTCTACTGTAATAAGCACAAACTCATATCTTTTTTAAAAAATAAGGGAAGGAAGTTGCTAATCTTGGTGAAATAAGAAAGTCAGAGATAATTGCTAGAGTTTTCACTCTGTGCATATATAAATCACTAAAGCAAACAAATTGACAAGAAATAAGAAGAAAAATTCTTAAATAATGAATTTAATGACTCCTGGGAAAAGATGAGGAGGGAGTGAGAAGAACAAAGGTTTTTCAAGGTTGAATGACACTAGAACTCAGGGATCAGTGTGGTGATAATAATATAATATAGACCTTAATGCCAAACCTAAAATACTATCATATTATAAGTCAATGATAAGTTTGAAAGATATAAATGAAAAATAACAAAATGTTCATGGACCTGAAGAAACATAGATAACAATACAATAAATATGAAGAACTTAGAAATAAGGAAAATAAATTATTCATATATTCACATTTTTATTTCTGTGTCATGACTGAGATAACAGAGTGATTTTTATCCTCCAATGTTAGCACAGATGACAGTAGCAGCTCTAAGTTCTTTTACAAGGCAGGTAAATAGATTGAGTTTTTTATGCTATAAACACTCATGGCAGTGACCCCCATGGTGGTCTTCAAGGAGGCTGAAGGCAAGTTAACAAATATCCCTCTTCCAAAATACCCTTATTCTTCTCTTCTGGAGCTAACTAGAGATGTGAGGGTTGATGAGAACCTGATAAAAGCTTGGACTTACAAGACCGCCCAAATGTCTAGTTTACCTTGGAGACCTTATCCATAAACAGACTACAAAAGCACAAATCCAAGCATTTCCCCACCCTTTTTTTTCATTCAAGAGATATTTTCTGAAAACATGTAAGTGCCTTGAACTGTGAGAATGGCAGAAATTGGCAACCACCTCTTGCTATAGGAGCCTGAACTGTGCGTTACATTATAATGAGCGGCTTTGAACTAATCTCCTGTATGCTTCTGAGGATTCATCATGTTATTATAGTGTTGCTTCACTTCACTGATAGCATATTTCTGGGAAAGGCAAACAAGGCCTTTTCTTCCATGCATTTGTGTGTAGAATCACAATTTCCAAAGCATAACTCTCATTCCAGGCATAACTGTCGGTCAAATTCCATTCTGATAACTCCTAATGCATATGTAGACTTAAGATTTTGTTACCTACCATGAGTAGGACATTGCTTCATTGCAATCGGGAAATCCTACTGTCTTACAAAGCTGCTGTTATGCTGGGAGTTGTCATTATAGGATTTGGTCTATAACTTAACTGAGAATTAGCAAAGGGCCACTTTTATTTCCTAAATCCTAGAGCCAGAGGGCACTGGGACAAGAAGCAGCTTTCTCCTAATGAGGTAATTAATACCTGTAAATGATCTACCTAAAACAAGTTTCACAGCTTTATTCATCAGAATGTATGCTGAGTAATACCATTTCAAAATATTTTCATATTAATTAACATTAAGGCAAAGGGATAAAAAATGATCTCTTGTTCTTCAGAAAATATTATAAACACCATGTCAAAATGATAATATAGCAGTTAGGGTATTTGCTTTGCATGCAGCAGACCTGGATCAAATCAAGCCCCTCCCCCGCCCCCCAAATGCTCCCCTGAGTCCCACTAGGAGTAAACCCTGAGCGTTGAGCTAGGAATAACAACTGGAGTAACCACTGAGCATGCTGGTGTGGCCAAAAAACCCATAATAAATAAATATATTTATATTTATACCTTGGGTTCTCCTTGTGTGTGCATTACCGTCGTGACCTAATAAAACTCAGGAGCACATATGTGTTCACATTTAAAAGTCTGAGTCCTTTGGGTAGCAAATCCAAAAAAAAAAATCATTTCAACTATATAACGTACTTTAAAGAAAAAAGTATTCAAGAGAATCAGCTAAAAAATTAGACTTTTACTACTAAGAAGGGCTTTGGTTCTTCAAAGTGAAATTTTAAATACTGATACTGATGTTATAAGATGAGATGAAATAAAATCTTTACTTGTAATTTATAAGATATCCAAAAAGTTTAGACATAAGAAAGTGTGAAAGGATTGTGTTTTCACTGTCCTTTTTCAAATTACCATTAACCTCATTTATTTAAATTTAGAGGCATTTCATCTAAAAAGATGCCAGGAGGGCACAGAACAATCTGTTTAAATACATAATTAAATACATAATCTGTTTAAATGCACAGCTTTAAAAATAGTTTATCTAATTTTGTCAAATTTATTGATGCTTCAGATATTCAGTATATATTTAGGACCTTCCAAATTAAAGATAACAAAGAATGAATATTTAATAAATCCTCCCCAAAAAAGCACAAGAAAGAAAATATAAGCTGTAGAAACTTAAAATGGCCGTTAAACTATCAAAAGTTCAATTACCTTTTAAGCTATTAAGTCCACTTCAAAGCATTTATTTTATCACATCAGTTACATGTACAAAAATGTGTTCAATAACAATAATATAGTCTGAAAAAA
>PVKC010019130.1:0-19265 GCA_004027635.1 Crocidura indochinensis
CTGATCATTTTTTATTTACACTGCATGGTCATATGTCTGGCCCTGATAACATCTTTTTCTCCCCTCAATTTATGAGTCTGAATACTTCAAGTTGTGCTATTCTGTTTGGGGTAGAAAGGTTAAGAAAAGGAGAAGGGAAAATTTGGCATCAACTACTAAAAGCAAAAGAAATTTAAAAATCACTGAGTAATATCCACAAAAGTGAAAAAAAAAGGTGGAAGAAAAAAGAGAAGGAAAATAATATCAAAAACAGATAAAAGTAATTTCAAAATTTGCTCAACATTATGTTTTTTATTTTTGTGTACATCTTGAAGGAACCTGATGAAACTACTTTCCTTTTATTTTCCATTTTTACATGCTAATTATTTAAAATAAACAATCTAATTTATATATAGAAATAAAACTAAATTTGGATAGTGTTTTCTTGGAGTTTTCTATAAAACTACATTAAAACATATTTAGGTTGCAAATGTTAAATGAGGATTTAAAACATAGTACGGTGTTGTATTTCTCTCATCTGAGAAATAAAATTTGCACAAGCATATAATACTGCAGGTAATCAAGAAAAAAGCAATAACAAGCAAAATACACAGAGACACAAAAGGTCTCAGCAGTCAAGCAGGCTTCCTATCCTCAAACATGTGTTATTATGGGAATTAAGATAGTGCCCTTTCTAAAGGGCAAAATAAATGTTCAGAAAAATCACACATTTGCATCAAGTCACTGAATCTAATCCCTCAAATGACCGAGAAGCACAGGCAGTGAGCCATTTCCTTACTAGTTAGAAATGGGACTAGAGGCCAAAGTGGCCAGATTGAACCAGAAACTCTGCAGGCCCATATGCCCTCAGGTGACTCAGAAAAGGTGTTGTAGGAAAGCAGGAACAGAGGCAAAAATTCAAGTTGTTGTGCAGGCATAGGATTTTTAGTCAAGAAAAGATGCGAAGGAGTTCAAGTACAAAGTATTTGGAGATCAGACGGGAGGAGTCACTCAATCGATCCTGATAGATTAGTTAGATGATTATTAATTTGAGATGTTGTTCTTGTTAACTCTAGGTATGTTAGCTATCATACCAGTATAAAACTCTTTATTTTTTTGTTTCTTTAACTTGATTTTGGTTTTTGGGCCATGTCCAGCACATTACTTGTGACTCTGCAGTCAGAAATTACTCCTGACAGGTAGCTTCAGGGAACCATAAAAGATGCTAAAGATCAAACCTGGGTGCAAGGCAAGGTAAATGCCCTACCCACTATGCCAGTACTCAAGCCTAAGTATAAACTCTTCTTTATCTTAATGTCACACTTGCTGTTTTAGGATTGCTTACTGTCATACTGGGGCATTTTTGTGTGGTGGACTGAGTGGATCAAATTCGGGCCTTCACATAAATACTGTACCTAGTAGTATTATGTATTAGAGTCCAAAACCTAACTAGCTCAGTTTTATTTGTAGAGTTTTTAAAAGTGTTACTATGTTACCATGATTTATAAAATTTATATAAATATCTTTTAGACATACACTATTCCAATACCAATCAAGCCATCAGTATTAGCTTATTTTCACTGATATCCCAATGTATACACAGACACACACACACACACACACACACACACACACACACAATCAAGCCTGGCTACTTAGCCAAACACACAAATTTACTTTATATTGATTATTACAGAAAACTGTAAAATGAAATTATCAGAACAGTTCAACACAATTTATGTTTTTTTTAAATTTAGCAACAAGCATGTTACTACAATCATTGTCTTCAGATTTACTGAGTTCCTTAGTTCTGATTGTGCCTTGTCTGTCATTAGTTTTGCTCATTGAATTTGGTGGGTTTCTATGCAAGATTCCCATCAAATTTGCTATAGTCTTTCTGAGCTGTTAATACTGTGTAGTTCAGAGAAGGTATTATGCACTCCTATTCTAAAAAAGAAAGACAGATTTTCTGCCTTGGGGAGTCTATCTACCTGGGATTATTTGGCAATTCAGTGATTTGTAAATATTCAGTTGTGAAGTTGGATCTTTTATAAGACAGAGGTCTTAGGGAGAGATAGTTACTTGGACTATTTAAAATAAAGGAGAATTTGTCTACCCCACAGACTAAGAAAGCTAAAGAGATTTCAGCCCAGATATCAACCTACTTGGGACAATTTGGTGAATTATTTTTTTTTGTAGTTCTACATGTGCAAACTCACAGAAACATTTTCCCACATCCTTTTCTTTATCTGTTTACTTCTTTAAATTTTATTTATTTATTTATTTATTTTATTTATTGTGGTTTTGTGTCCACACCCAGTGATGCTGAGGGATTACTCATGGTCATGGGCTCAGATATTACTCCATATGAGATGCCAGGGGATCAAACCGCTATCCATTTTAGGCCAGTGTGGGCAAGGCAGGCGCCTTACTCTTGTGCCACCGCTCCGGACCCTATTTGTTTACTTTTTAAACAATATTGCTTCACATATTCAGCTTGATATTCTAGAAGAAAAAGTCTCCATATCTTAACTACTGAAAATAAAAGCTTACTTCTTGCTAATAATGCTTAGGGAAGGTATATATTGTGCTTACGTATTCCTCTGCTTCACTCATCACTTAGAGGTCTGGCATTAGTGAAACCCTCCATCTTAGAACACCTTTTTCTGTATCACAAGGCCTCTCCCTCTCTCTGCTTTTATTGAGGCAGAGAAGAGAGTGGAGAATTCCATGTATGTTTAAATGCTCAGTCTGGAACAGCTACTGGAGTCCTATTTCCTTGCTCCTTTTTAGTTATAAGGCTCCACTCATGTTTCAAAACCTTAGGAAAAATAAATACACATAGAAATATTAGATAAATATTACTACTATTGAAGATAATGTAATAACATATGAGTGATTCAAAATGTTTTTTGAACTAACTTAAAAATAATTGTAACGAGGCTGATGATTTCCCTCATTTTTAAAAACCCCAGTTAGCAGTTTCCAGCTTTTAACCAGATGTCACTTCCCAGTCAGATAATTTTCTCTCAGGTTTGTTCATGATTCATACACTTAGCTTTGCTATGCTGGCATTGGTGATTTTAAGCATTTGCCTTCACTCAGGTGATAATGCTGTTTCCTCAAAATCCACAGCAATTGCAGGTAGAAAAAAATCTGTTGTTCTTTAGGAGTGAGGTTGGTGACAACTGGGATACTTGTGTGCACAATCATATAGCTTTAGAAAGATTTTATTTTGAATAATATATTAGATATATTTGTTTAGAAATTAAGAGCTAGTGACCAAATGGTGGTTTAAAAGATTCACTGATTATTTGGCATTTCACTGCATGTTAAGATAGATGTGTAAAACTATCCCGGTGAAAGATTTTTTTTTTACTCTTTACTCCCAATGAATAATGATATTACTGAGACTACAATTTATACAATTTATAGACATTTCACATGCCTCAAACATCTCTCTTGCTGAATATCAGAGGTGGGATTCAGGAGATCATTAATCTAACTAGGACACTGTTAGATGTTCAGTCAATAAGGTCAAGTGATGAGGTAACAAGGCAGCAGCAATGAGGAAAGATGCTGAAATAGCCAACTAGATTTGTAAACAATGATTTATTGACTTTGACTTACCAATATTACTGCTTTAAGAATATATCCCAGGTATAATAACTAAGGCAGTAATATTCTTAAGTTCCTTAATGTAAAAAAAATGTGCATCTTTGGGGTTGTAAAATAGTGCAAAGGCTTGTGGCTTTGTGCACAAAAGACCCAGATGTATTCCTTGGTGTAACATGGATCTCCAAATCACTCTAGAGACTGGTCCCTGATAAAAGTGTCTCTAAACTCACAATTTGTTTTGTCTTCCTTAAGAATAATTGGCAGTGAATCAATAATCATCCATGGTGCTAATGGCCACAAAGATCAGACTCATGGAGGGTCTATAAGAAGCAGCAGAGATAGATGCAAAATGAACACTGTTGAAGTCAGAGAAATTATACAGTGGGCGAGAATTTGCCCTGGATGCAACTGATTTGGATTCAATCCCTGAAAACCCAGAAGGCCCCCCAAGTATGCTAGGAGTATTACCTGAGCACACAGCCAGGAGTAAATCCTGAGTACAACCAGGTGCAGTCCCCAAACAAACAACATTACCCCTGTTGGTATATAATCTATGCTCTTTAAGAAGACTTTATTTTTCTGAAGGAGGAAAATTATAATTTATTGCGAACATTAACTTATCGTATGATGATATTAATACTATGGTTGATATACAATCCTGTTTTCCACAGCAAAAAATGCCTCTGCCACATAGAGGAGTTATAAAAGAATATTATTTATGACTGGATCTTTAATAACTCACTGATGAATTTAATGTGTACACCATTATGTTAGAATTCTGTGTGTGTGATTTATGTCTTCAATAACTTGAGAGGAAAAGAAAATTAGAGTTTAAAAAGCTTGCATCTAGAACACATTATAAGTTGAATGACTTGTACACATATTTTGAATTTGCCATGAACAGTACCCTTAATTGCTGGTGTGACTTTGATGAAATAATCTGAAATTCTGCAGCTTGTTTTATCATTGATGTGGAAGGGGGGGATTTCTGTAGTGACAGTAATTCTATAGGTTATATATTTACTGAGTTTTCAAAATAAGATTTAACTTAGAGGAATGTTGGTATAATAGAAGACTTAAATTGACTTTGGAATGTCTTGCTTTTACAGGCACTTAACCTGACTTCTTAAGCCACCAATATAATAATAATCACATAGTCATTCATAGAACACATTCTGTATGTCAATTTGTTGTCGTTGCTGTTGTTGTTGTTGTTTTTGAGTCACACCCAGTGATGCCCAGGGTTTACTTCTGGCTATGCATTCAGAACTCGCTCCTGGCTTGGGGACCATACTGGACACAGAAGGATCGAATAGTGGTTCGTCCTAGGCTAGCTAGGGTAAGGCAGATGCCTTACCACTTGTGCCACCACACCAGCCCCTGTCTGTCATTATTTGACTAAAAAATTCACCTAGTGATAGTCGCTTCAAAATCCTAGGCTACTATTTTTGGGAAACGGATCTTGGCAGATGTAACCAAGCTAAAGATCTTGAGAGGAGATCATTGTGACTTATTTTGAATAACTCCTAAAT
Organism: Crocidura indochinensis; assembly: GCA_004027635.1. Taxonomy (NCBI): domain Eukaryota; kingdom Metazoa; phylum Chordata; class Mammalia; order Eulipotyphla; family Soricidae; genus Crocidura; species Crocidura indochinensis. The sequence continues at coordinate 5,130 of PVKC010019130.1, forward strand.
CTGAACAGCAATCCTATTGAGAGATGAACTGAGAACAGACAAACGAAAGGAAATAATGAGGTCACAAACCAAAAATTTCTGAAGTCAACAAAAACAGGAAGAGACAAGCTTTCTACTGAGTTCAGAGGGCATATAGCTCTCCATGCTGGAAACTTAGATTTCAAAGGCCTGAATTACAAAACTGTCAGACAACATAGTTCTCTTATTTTAAATCTGACTTGTGATAACCTGTGGCTATAGTAGCAAGAAATTAACACAGCATCTCTTTAACTTTGTTCAGTTAACTTTTTTCTCTCCTTCCTTGAATATACTGTAGAGTCCTGTCTATACTCAGAGGACCTGTTTCAATCTCCCTTCCTTGTTTATAGACATTTGTTATGTCTAACTTCCAACAATTAGCATTAATATTGTTTTACCCTCCTTTTCTTTCCCCTCAGGTTTATTTCATTTGCATATCTCCTAAAACACTTCTAACATACCTCCGTGTCTTGCCTCTGTGCCTACTTGGTTTCTGGAATGTGGACAACATTGCATAAATTTCCTGTGCGATCATGGGACTGTGACCCATTAATTCTGGAATACCGCCATTCTTCGAAGAATCACATCCAGTGCCAGTTCCTAATCTCTAAAATATTTTACTACATTCTTAGAAAGTCACTTTACAAAGTCAATGTCTTAAAACTAGTAAATGGTTGGCTTGTTGGAATAAGAGTGTAAAAGAGAGATGCTTAAAAATAAGTACTAGATGTTACCGTTGCATTTATTTATTAATAACTTGTCTCTAAAATAAAATCACTGGATTATTTGCACTTTTTTATACCATCTCTTGTTAACAGAATAGGAAGGTGTAGCAGATATTTGTAACACTAAGTATCTGACTGACCAAAATAATCAAAACTATGGTATCATAAAAAAGAAACAAAGTAAGGCCAGAGTGGTGGCACAGTGTAGGAGGCTTGTCTTGCATGCAGCTGGCCTAGGATTGACTATGGTTCAATTCCCTGGGGTCCCATATGGTCCCCAAAACAAGCACTGATGTTTTAGTGCATAACCAGGAGCAACCCCTGAACAAATGAAAGTGTGACTGATAAATGAATTCAGGAAAATGACAATCTATTCTAAATTATAATAATAGATTTGTAATTCTACCATGACTTGAGACATATTGTGTTATCATTTTAGATGCATAACTCTAATGAATATAGCATCTAAGTGGGCATGTTGGTTTTGGGGGAATCTATATTTCAAGGAAATATGCTAAATAAATCTATAAAGAAAATAAATCTCTTACTGACCATTCATCTTTATTCTGAAGCCGAAACTTCTCTAATATTTAATTTTAATAAAAACAAAAACAAAAGTAAACAAACAAAACCTAGTAATTCTGATTAACTCAATCTATAGAAGTGGTTTAGCACATGAGATATATGATATGGTAGATGGGAATTTCTTATTTGGTTGTTTTTCAATGTTCTGAAAACAATTTAGAGAATCTTATTTAATAGAATATGAAAAGAAGACCTCAAATAATCATTCTTTTTTTAAGAGCAAATCACTTGTCCTTTCTGAAGCTGAATTTACTATTTGTAAATGAAGGTAATGCCATTTATTGGTATATGGATCAGCAGTAAATCCTCATGGTTCTAAACTTATATTAAAGAACTGTGTCTCTCTGATGCCCTAAAAGAAAACTAGGAGTGAGGCAGTATCTAACAACCCGCATTTTGTTTTCAACATGTGGAAATACTCCATTGTATGATTATGCAAATGGAGAGTTTCATATGCTTAAAACAATGTTTTAAATGTATTAATTATTTCATTCATGTGCTTAAAACATCGCTTTTTAAATAGTTTTTATATATGCTTCATAATTATTTATTTCTTCAATTCAGATCCAGTTTTTGAAATTCTATATGGAGAGAGAATTTTTAAAGGGTTTTGAAAATAAAAAATGTTTTTTTCTTATTTTGAAAATGTATGCTCTTGAGATAAATGTAAGAAATATTTGATCCCCCGTAGGGAACTTTGGGAAAAATAAAAATAAATGAAGCTTACTTAGAAAAAAACTTAATGTTTCAACCTACAGCTATATTTTATTTTATTTCTGTATGCTATAGCTTATTTATAAAAGAGTCAAAGCCCCCCCAAAAGAAGAGTAAGTATATAAAACTGTTAGAGGTATTTGGGTAGATCTTGATAATTCTTAGAAAAATATACAGTAATAAAATCCTTATAAGTTGTTATAACAAAGTATTTCATTTTGGAGAGAAAATAGGGGCAGGTCATTTCCTAAGTTTTTGATATTTAATAAAATGAAAGGAATTATACTATTCATATTCATTTGGAAAAATTATATCTGATTGGATTTTTGCTTGAAAATTGGTGTTGGATTTTGACTCAAGGACTAGGTCTAGCTCTTTTCTCCAGAGCCATTCCAAAAAGTGCTCAGGGGAATATATATGGTACCAGACAAAGATCATCATAATTGAATTTAATAAATGATATGGGAGTAAATATCTCATACAAAATATGAGTAATGTGGGATAATAGATAAAGAATAGATCAGCAAATTATGATTCATTTTTGGTTAGGGTTGATACAATTTGAAGGTAAAAACTATGCAGAAAACTGAAATATTTTGATAAAGCTGAAATCAGTCAAGGAGACCACTGGAAGGATTTAAGAGGCTTTATGACCAATATAATGGGATCCTTTAAATGTTCAGGAAGTCATTATAACTAGTACATATGTAGCATTTTGATAAAAGATGTAATATGACTTAAATTCCTCAAAGATTATTCCATTCACAATGACAAAATATGTAGGAAGTAGGAATAGTTCAATGAAGTGAGAATTGTTTAATCTTTCAATAAACTGTGAGAAATCTTAGTGCCTGGTGGTAAGGTTCAGACAGTGAAAAAATGGAAACAGATAGAATTTATATATTTTATACAATATAAATATGAATTTTAGAAAAAGATTGCTAATATTTTAATTTGAGAAAACTTGAAAAAACAATTACTACTAAATACAAAGATAAAAATAGCATACCATTTTGAGATAGAAAGACCAGAAATGCTCTTCAGAAGCTTGAGTTTGAAAAATTGATTAGATAATTGAATTTTCCAATTATTTATGCATAAATTACCAGGTATTTAACACATGTAAATTACATTTAATATATGCTCACATTTCTATACATCAGAGGACATCAATGTCTTCCATAGTTCAAGTTTCACAATGTGAAGCCTAGCCTTATTACCAATTGGAGTCTTTGATAATTTAATATCTAAGTACATTCAGATCATAGAAAAAATTCAGTTCAAAATGAGGGTAGGACCAAGATTTCCATTTCCTTGGTAATTGTAAACAATGAATCAATTTCTGTCCCTGGATCTTCTACTTCATATAGTAATGTTCTCTCAAAGATTCAGTTGTGTCAAATCTAATCTTCATCTACTTTCCTCTTTGTGGCCATTTTGATAAGATTCTTCCAGAGATATTTGTGACTAGATTAATTTCACTATGAAAATCTTCTTTGTTAGAACACAGGATAATAATCACAGGAGTTATGTTGAGTTTGTGAGAGGATAAATGGATATAAAATAAATCGTCTTAACCGTTTCTTCACTATTGTCATATGCAAGCATAGGTGTTCAATAGGAAGTTTGGTATGCAATTCTAGAGTTGGTGTATGTATGGGGTTTTGAGAATTTGCATTTAATGTGATAGTATCTGTCTTCCCTTTATCCTTCTTCAGAAGTTGAATATCCTTAGGAGAGGGGTATAAATAAAACTATTGTCACAAGGTCAGACAATATGTTACCTGAGATTTACCTAGAAATACATTTTCAGTTGCTTGCTTTATCTGGAAGATGTTATTGGACTGCCATGTTTGCAATTATATAGAAGATGTTTCTATCTCAAAAGTTAGGTTGTCATCACAAGATTTTTTCTTTAGCCTTGGTTGCAGTCTGTGAATTCTTATTTTTTGTTCATTTTTCAACATTCACAAACACAGTTCTTACCAAGTTCATCTGTGTGAAAGTAAAATTACAGTCAGTATCTTATATTCCAAGTAAAAGGTGATTAAATCTAGTGCAAAATTTTGGTATTCGCAGATACAGAAAACAGCCTTCTCAGTAAGAAATAAATTGAGCATGTCTTCTGTATAGAATAGTAAGTAGTTAGGAAGAGAGCAATAAGACTTATATCACTCATCATCTGGTGAATTAATTAACCTGAGGCTTGACTAATGGGAAGCTATTTTGCTGTTAAGGGTGATTAATTAACAAATTCTCCCAGTTAAGATTTAGTGCTTAAAAATGCACATATGCATATATATGCATGCTAATATATCAATATGTGTATATAAATTGTGGTACTTGTCATTGTTATTTCAAATGCTATTTTCATATTCTTTTAAATCACATTAAACAATTTTAAATAAAGGAAAGACAATTTGTCCTTTGGAAGTTTCATAGACTAATGAATAGCCCCAATGCTTAGGTTAAATTGACATCCAAGAGAAAAGTAAAGAGGTCCAGGTGATTTCTTTTCTTGTCAGAATCATTAGACTTAATGCTAGAGGACACTGGACAAATGAACTGTACAAGCAATTGTGAGCTATACTTTTATTTCATGACATATTCTCTTTCTAATCAATAAAATCTAGGTAGGTGGGAATTGTAGAAGTTTGGTGCTATGAACAGCTTTTAGATAATTTATATTTCATTTAGTTGGAATTAGGAGAAAAAGAGAAATAAAAGTTATTTTGACCCAAGGATGATTTAATATTGTTGAAACAGATGTAAGATTTTTTTAGTAGTATTCAAAATTTAAAAATGTATGAGGTGAGGCTGGAATCATAGTACAATGGGTAAGACATTGCCTGGCAAATGGCTAACCTGGGATCAATCCCTGGCATTCAATATGGTCTCTTGTGAGCTATCAAGATTAATTCCTGATCAAAAAGCCAGGAGTAACCACTGAGCACTCTAGGTGTGACTCAACCCTCCAAAAAAGTAGAATTTAATAGCTAATATTAATAGCTAATAATAAGTATGAGCTTTATATTAAGATATTTACCTGTCTGAATCTTGTTGTGGTATTAAAAGAGGGCAAATAAATCTTTCTAGTATAAGAATTATTCTACACAGGAAAGACAATAAAATTATTGAGTATGACTAAAGTTGAGAGACTTGATTTTCAGAAATTTGTAGGGAAATATCACATTACTTAATATGCAAACTTTCCCACAAAATAAAACCAGTTGTTCTTATGCTACTACAATTATTTTTCATCTGTGTTACATAATATTTGACACTATGCTGTTACTTAACTCTACAGCAAAAAATTCTTCAGTTGTACCTATTATAAATTTGTTACAAACATTAGGGATTATTTACAATAAAATGCCATCTTACATTTTTAAACTAGTATTCATTTCATTTTCAAAATGCTTTGAAACATTAATATGAGCTTAAAACTCTGAAGTAACATTAGCTAGAAAACGGTTGTATCTATTCCCTTAGCACTCATAATAAAGATATTTTTCTTTGGGATATCTACCATCTAACTCAAAACTGAGCCAATAAGATAGTGTTCATGGAATCTCAAGAGAACTGGTTTGAACCATGAGCAGATTCAATGTATATATAAATACTGACCTACAAAACATCCTTAGGGATTTTAAAAGACTGACTTGGTGACTTTTTAACTGAAAGGACATCTTATATTTTATATCTGTGTGGTAATGAATATCTCACAAGGTTACATTTATTATACAAATATTAAAAAGAAATATTTCTTTAATAAACATTCTATTGATGTTCCTATAGATATGAAATGTTTTATGTAATTGATGTAGCATAGCCAATAGACCATGGCAAACTTTCTAGCACTGTCCTTTAAATGAACTTTACATAAGCACAGAAAATATCTCAGATAGAGGAAAAGTATATTTTATAGGTTCAGGCATGTTTGACTAGATTTCGAGGATTATTCTCTACCAAATCACTGGGACAGTTCTCCAAGACCTATACTTTACCTTATTTACAGAAAAGTCATATAATCATTTTTGAATTAGTTTAAATTTAAGTTGACACATGCTATTTTTCTCTTGAGCTTCCTAAGCTTGAAATATTTCATTAAATGTTAAACTTAAAATGTTTAATAAAATAGTAAATATCATTTTAGATATTTAATAACATGCTATTTTATCAATCCACATATACGCATAATGGACTAAGAATTTTATGATCAATTATGAAATTTTTCTTTTACAAAATACTTAGACACAACAATGCTATCAGAAATAAAGATATGGAAGATTGATTTTCTAAATACTTTTAAGCAGTACATACTAAGGGTTTGTTAAATTAAAATCAGAGATACCGGAAATGGAAAGATAGCATAGTTAGTAAGGTATTTGATTCGCATGTGGCTATACTGGGTTTGATCCCTAGAACCCCATATTCATCCTCCAACACTGGTAGGCTCCTCCACTTTCCCCAAAATACAACTGAAAACAAAATCAGAGACTTGTATTCTGATATTTTTTCATTAATATATGCAATTTACTACTTTTTGCTAGTTATATTGGTGTCCAGTATGAGACTGTTTTTTTTTGCATCTTCTATGAAGTTAGATTTTCCCACACTGTAGATGAACACACCAGTGTTTAAATAATCTTTTTATTTTGAGTAAAATATTAAGTTATCTTTCTGAGATGACATTCTGAAAAGCAAAGCATGAAGTAAAACCGCAATTATGATAAACAACCATAGATCTCTGTGGTTTCATTTATTTTTTTTCTTATGAAGAGTTAGCTATAGGAAAAATACAGCACAGATTATGACTTCTATTGAAAGTGTGCACTGATCTTTGTACAGCTTCAGTTCTATTTGTTGGCTCCCATAACTCCAGGTTAATGAAATGGAAACTGGTTTGCTTGCATTCTAGCGATCCTTAGGATCTACACGTCTTAAATCAAGAGTGGTATCCATAGAAAATTTACTTTGTAGAAATGACTGGCAATAGAAAAGGAACAAAAGTACTTTAAAATATTTCTCAGTAACAGTGATAATAGAATTTTTCTTTCTTAGCTGAGTAGATATTTAAATGAATAATTAAATGAAAAATTAATGTTTCAACCATACTAGATCTTTAATAGAGTATACATTTGACTAGTATATATGTAATTATACTTATTTTGTCTATAAATATTACTAATAACCAAGTGTCATTTTTAACTTGTGCAAGAACAAAGGGGGTATGAAATTATTTGTATTTACAGTGAAGTTAATGTATACTATAAACAAATTACACAAATATACAATATATTTTATATTTATGAAAAACATAAGTATAAAAAATCAAAATGTGTTTTTATTATGGTATTGTACCATTCAGATTTGTAATTAGAGTTGCATAATTAATATAAAATTGGGGCTAGAGAGATAGAACAGTGGTAGGGTGTTTGCCTTTCACACAGCCTACTCAGGATAGACAGTGGTTCAAATCCTGGCATCCAAATGGTCCCCCATGCCTGCCAGGAATGATTTCTGAGTGCAGAGCCAAGAGTAACCATGAGCGCTGCTGGATGTGTCCCCAAAACAAAACAAAATAAGATAAAATATTGAGTAATTAGGAGTAAAATATGTCAATAAATGACAATAAATTTGGATATATGTGTGCATAGTATAATGTAGTCTTTCAAGAATTATCAAGCAAATTATTATGACTAATTTAAAGCTTTTTACTGATAGTTTTTCAATGGTATAAAATAATCATTTCCTAGTTAATAAGAAAATATAGTTGGAAACAGGTGATCTGCTTATCCAGATTATTTTTCTATTATTTGAATAATTGTGGCCAGTGAACAGTTTGTGGGTAAAATATATTTATTACTTATATATTCATGTGTACTTGGTACCTTTCAGCAACAGCTGGGGAAAACTAAAAGTTCTTTGGCCTGATTTAAGGTGCTGAATGAGATGAATGATTTATTATACAGTAATTATCACTAAAAAGTAGTCAACTTATTTTTCAGCATAAGAATATAGAGTATCTTACATTATATTGAAGGCGAGCACATTGATAATAAGTGTGATGTGGTTATCTGTAAAGTTATTGTTAGGAAGATCATTTGTTTTGGTGATCCATAAGTGAAGTAATGGCTAGAGAAATCAACTTGTGGTTTGACAAGCTAAGGATACCTCAGAGTTTCTCCACTTTAACATATTTGACATATTTTGACAAGGTCATTCTTTACAGTTGAGTCTGTATTTGCATCTTATAAAGTATTGGCAGTATCCACAGTTCCTAGCCACTAAATATGCAGTAGCCTTTCCCAACTCCTTTCCTAGATTTTGACAACCAAGAAATGTTTCCAGACATTGCCAAATGTTCCCTAGGAGATATTATTGCCTTCATTAAATGCCATCTTAGCTACCTAATGTCCGAATTAAGAATTTGCCAAAAAAGGGATTGGCTCAGTCTAAGACATTTAAAGAAGTGAAAATATTATTTTTAGATTAAAAAATAAATCCTTAAAAATAATTATATTTTTATTCTTAAAAATATTTGAATTTTTGAAGTTATTAGAAAATATTTTCTTTTCTATACCTTTAATCATCAAAACACTTAGAATAGTTATATTATAATTATTTGACCTCATATCAGAGAAAATCAAAATTATAGTCTTGCTAAGAAAATGAATGAGGTAAAATAATTTTTAAGGTATATAAGTAGAAGATATTAGATAGTACATTTGGAGTATGGAATGCAAAGTTTACTAAAATAAATGGAGTATAGTTTGCTGAAGTAGCTAAATGTTGGCTAACAGTGTTCAAGTTGGAAATAAATGATCACCATCAGGTACAATATAATTAAAGACACAGGTAAAGAAGAGAATTGAAGCACTGAGATAGTGTTTCATTCTTTGACCTCTACATTATCATCAGATCCTTAATAATAAGTGCATTCAGATCATTTGGAGCTAGTCTTAATGTTATCAAAACACCCAGCATTTTGTTGAATCCAAATAAATTCTTGCTGACAATTTGTTGAATTAATGAATGCCAATACTGAATTGTGTAATTTATTTTAAACAAGGTTCTTCCTGTTTATTCCTTATTTTCATTAATTTATTATGTCTGATTTTAAAAAATCACTAAAGATTTTCTGTTTTCTATATCACTCTCTGCCATGCTGAATTTATTTTTTGTCTTATTTGTAGCAATAAAACTTAGGAATGAAATCTTATCATCAGTGTATCAGTCTTTCTCTCCAAAGAGCCCTAATCTCTAACTCAATCTCTAACTCAATTGAATTAGTTATCCTATCATTTTTTCTTTGTTTTTTAGTTGCAACCTTACTGTATAAATTTAAGTGCAGATCAGAGGACAATCAGTCATTTTCCATTTCCTCTGACTAACATCATCACGTATGTGATCTCACAGACATGTTAATACCATGCAATTGTCTAAATTTAAAATCATTATTTACTTTTTATAACCAAAGAAAAGTCAATAAACAGGTTATTTTGTAATTTTAATTTAGAAATTTTTTTTTCACTTTTGTTTGTGGAAATGGCCGATGTGTACAGGAAGTCCTCCCAATTATTTGCACTGGGATAACTCTTGAAGTCACCTTGAGGAAAATTTAGTACAGATAGAAACCTAAACTCTTGCATAAAGAACTTGCATGCATCCCTTTGGTCTACTCTCCTCATCCTTAAAATTGTAATATATTCTTGGGTCCAGAGCGATGGCGTAGCTGTAGTGCGTTTACCTTGTATGCACTGACTCAGGACGGACAGCGGTTCAATCTCCTGGCGTCCTATATGGTCCCCCAAGCCAGGAGCGATTTCTGAGCGCATAGTCAGGAGTAAACCCTGAGCGTCACCGGGTGTGTCCCAAAAATTAAAAATTATTTTTATATATTCTCTTTCTACCAAGGGAACCTAATCTCTTAAAATTTAATTATGATATTTAGCACAGAATGGAACTGAGCTGTGACAACTTTTTATATTAATGTTTTTTTGTGTACTGGAATAAATTTTAGAATTGATTCCCTGAATTGTGGGAGCTATTTTTTTTATTTTAATGTCTACTGAGTTCTTTATATCATTGTACATAGAGGTTGCATTAGACAACATGTCCATCAACAGTGAGTAAGGTTTTCTTTTTCTGTATACATTGTGTGCATTCCTTGCATACATTGATTGTTTCTGATGTTTTTGATATAGGTGGATGCCATGGCATAAAATAACACATTTTCTTTTCTCTGATACTAAGTGATACTGAACACATTTTTCATATCTAATCACAATACATATGTATTATTTTGTTTTGTTGCCTTTTTTGTTTTGCTTTTTGAGTCATAGTGACAGTTCTCAGAGCTTATTCTTGAGTTTTCATGCAGGGTCCACTTCTGGCAGAAATTGGGGGAATCAAATGTGATGCTAGGACACTGAACCTAGTTTGGCTACATGCAGGGCAAATACCCTTCCCATTGTAATATCACTTGGCACTCTGGTCTTGAATAGTATTTATGGACGTGTCTGTTCATTTTGTTTCTTTATTTTTTTTTGGTTGAGATTATTGATTTGTTTGTGTCGCTGTTGTTCTTGATTTCTATGAATACTACAAAAAATAATGGCTATGTACCCTTGGTCAGCAGTAGAATGGGTGGCATATTTTTTCTATTTAGTAGGATATCTCCATTGAATTTCATTTCTTTTGCTCATGAAACAAATAAGTTTTAATTGAAATTTATTTAGAAAGATGTGAAGAGATAGAAAGGGAGAAGTGTGCTCAAATGAACAGAATTCTCAAGAAAATAAGCAAAGAATCACAGAGGTAAACAAATGAGATACTTGTTCAAAGGAAAAGACAAGTTAGAGAAACAAAGCAGAATATACTTATTTTAACCCTAATTTCTTTCTTTCCTGTGAAAATCTATTTTAGCTTTATGCAACCATATTTGTTTGTTTTTGCTTTTCTTTTCTTGACAATGAAGTTAAATTATTAGATGTAACCTCTAATTTCAATATCCTTGAGCGTCTACCTTTATTTTCTTTATGCATTTTATGGATAAATATTGTGTATTTATTATTGTTTATTTTGTTATGTTATATTATGTATGTTATGTTATTTTATGTTATTTATTTATGTTAATATGTATTTATCTTTTTTCTTATGTTTCAGTTAACATAGGAGCTAAGGTATCAATTTCTTTCTTTTTCTTTGTATATGACTAACGAATTTTCTGAGAAATATTTTTAATGGGGACACACTTGGCAGTGTTCAGGGCTTACTTCTGTCTTCATTCAGTTATTATTCTTGGCTGTGCAGAGAAAATCATATACAGTGCTGGATATTGAACCTGCATCAATTGCAGGAAAGGCAAATTCCTTTCCAACTCTACTATCAAGAGAATCCAGAACATCATTTGTCAGACAGACATTCCCTCCTCCACGTAATTCACCCAGTTCATTTTTTATTATGCTATATTTTCATTATCATAATTTGTTTTGATGTATACCTTATTTATAAAACTACCACTCTGATATTGTCCCAACAATATTTATTACACAAAAAGTAAGCATGTATTAAGTTTTGTAATAACTTTCCATGAGTCAGGTTAATGTGTTTTCCAATTGTGTTTTGTACAGGTTATAAGAAATTTCATTTTCATTCTGGTTGCCTTGGTCAGGGCGATTTCTTGCTTCCTTCTCCCTTTTAAAATTCATTGCAATTGCAAATAGCAAAGGAAGATTTCATGTAACAGATTAAAAAATAAAAGCTCTGTTCCCATCACAGTGTTCTTAGTTTTCTGTGGATCTGGACTATTTAAAGAGAAGTAGAATGTAAATTCTGAGGCCATACAGAGTTCAAATTCTATATTTATTGATTACTCACTATGTGATATTGAACAAGAAAGTATGAATCTATGAAGCATGAGTAATAACTGGCATAATCTCACAAAGTTGCTGTGAAAATAAAATAGCAAATATATGTAAAATATAACCAGAAAAGTCACGTATTGATTCTGCTGTCATTATTTGCTATTATTTCATATAAAGTTGACATTGAAGATCACACTAACTCAAAAAGAGTTCAGAGTAGTTACACAAAAGTTTGTCTTTTGTGTTACAGACCAGGGAATAGTATTTAAAAACATTTGAAGCGGTACTCTTAAATTTCCAAACAGCTTGGAAAAGTAACTTAAGTTCTCTCTGCCTCAGTTTATTAATGTTCTAAATGGAAACTGTAATTCCAACTGTAGTGAATTTGTGTAAGAATTCTATGTTATTACACATATTTCCATAGTATTAAATAATATTAACTTAAAGATACTTTGTATATGTGCTCATTGATATGCAGAGATATATGTTAAGAAAACTGTCAATCCACTCAATATTATTTTTAATTCACATTCTAACCTTTTGCATTTTCTCTCTTTACATAGGTCAAAAAAACACATCCTGCTGTGCTAAGGTTTTTTTTCTTGCCTCTAGATTTAGGGATCACTTTTGGTATTTTGGGGAATCATGCGGGGTATCAGGGTATGAATCCAGGTCAGTCACTTGAATGCCAAGTGCCTTATCTATTTTGCTATTGCACAGGCCTCTTGGGTCTCTCATTTTACTTCAGACAGATTTGTTCTGGAGAATTGCCTTCTCCACATAAACTTTGGTGAGTTGCTGAAATTGTTCCAGTTCTACTTCAACTTAACCTCCATACAAAGCCAAAGGCTATTGCATTTTATGGGTCACTAAGAGGAAAATGTCTTGAAAAAATCAAAAATTAGGGTAAATGTGGCCAACATTATGCCATACTAAGTAAAGTCAGATTTTTGTTCCATTAGACTCATTTTGTCAAGGAATTTTATTAATATTCTACATGTCTACTAACAAGTCTTATTTTGGTCGGGGGGGCATATCTGGAAATGCTCAGAGATTTTCCTGGTTTTGCATTAAGGCATTAAGAAATTACTCTTAGTAATTTTTGGGGACCTTTCGGAATACCAAGAATTGAACCTAGATATACCACATGTAAGGCAAGTACCCTCCAAACCCTACTATCACTCTAGCCCTTAGACTTTTAGTATGCTTAAATGTTTTGATTATATTTTAAGCTGAGGTAATTAAGAACCATGAATAGCTATGCTTCTACTTTTTCTCTCAAGAGGAATGGTACTAAGTGTGCAGAAAATTGTATTTTTTTTGTAGAAAACCCCTTACTCAGAATTGATGAGGAATTTGGTCAATTTATTTTATCTATTTCTGTTTGCATCCACATGACAAAGGAAGAAGGAATTAGGCACAAAAAAAAAAAAAGGAAAGGAAAAATTACTAATGAGGAGAAAAATAGGTTTCTGAGTTAAATACAAACTTCATATATTAAAATATGTTGATAAACAATATTTTAAATTAAATACTCATTCAAGAAGTATGATCAAGGGGCCAGAATGGTGTCACAAGCCGTAAGACGTCTGCTTTGTGCAAGCTATCCTAGAAACGACCACTGTTCGATCCTCCAGCATCTCATAATGGGTCCCCCAAGCCAGGAGTGATTTCTGAGTTGATAGCCAAGAGTAACCCCTGAGCATCACTGGGTGTGGTCAAAAACAAACAAATAAACAAATAAATAAAAAAGAAGTCTGATCAAAAGCATTATCTCACTTCCACAAATTTTCAAATAAGAAATGTGAATTATCTGGGGCCCGGAGAGATAGCACAGTGGCGTTTGCCTTGCAAACAGCCGATCCAGGACCAAAGGTGGTCGGTTCGAATCCCGGTGCCCCATATGGTCCCCCGTGCCTGCCAGGAGTTATTTCTGAGCAGACAGCCAGGAGTAACCCCTGAGCACCGCCGGGTGTGGCCCAAAAACCAAAAAAAAAAAAAAATGTGAATGATCATTTCAAAAGTGAGCAGTATCTGAGAACTTATATTTCTATTTTTATATTAGAAAAACCATTATTATATACATATACTTGGAGACATCCACTAAAGTAGTCAATCTGCAATAATAAGATCGACAGAAGATAGTTACATAAATAATGATAAAAAAAAAGATTGTTTTGTGCTTGTTTTTTTTTTTTTCCCTCCTGCAGATGCACAGTAAA
>PVKC010019131.1:0-19244 GCA_004027635.1 Crocidura indochinensis
CTGGCAGGCACGGGGGACCATATGGGGCACCGGGATTCGAACCGATGACCTTTAGCATGAAAGGCAAACGCCTTACCTCCATGCTATCTCCCGGGTCCCAGGAATAATTTCTGAGTGTAGAGCTAGGAGTAACCCCTGAGTGTTGCTGGGTGTGACCCCAAAACAAAACAAAACAAAACAAAAAGAGATTGTGAGCAAAAGAAACAAACAAAAAAAACCCAAAACTTAGTGGATCCCAGGCGACATTTTTATTAGTTTTCTCTAATTTAAAATGTTAATACATTCACTTCATAATGATAAAAAATATTGATCTATCCAGAGTTTTTGTTTGTTTTGCCCATCACACAGACATTTCTCTACATTGTTCTTGACCTTAGACTAAAACATGCAACCAAATCAAAATCTTGTGGCAGGGAGAGTGTGCAGCAGGGAACATACTTGCCTTGCAAGTTGATCAGGAGTCAGCCCCCCCTCAGTCCATATGTTTCCCTGGTCCCCTCATAGAATGACTACAGAGCCCTGAGCACTATCAGGTGTGGCTTCCCCTGCCATCAAAATAAAAAGAAAATTCAACTAAATCAAATCTTGGCACTTTTTTCCCCTTATGTGCAAATAAGAACAAGACACATACAAGTAAGCAAGCATTTGGCTTCTCCACATACACCTCATTTCTGGAGGGAAGAAGGGATACTTACTGGGAGCTTTCACGGAAATGGTGTACTCATTCTCCAGCTTAGCTTCCACCCTGACAGATGGCGCATCCTCCGGAGAAAACTCTGCTTCTGTAGTCACTCTTTCATCCAGTTGGCATCTCAGAATGACGTAGACCGTGGTTTCTGCCTGGAGGAGACAGTCATTGTTTCTCTCCCTTCCAGCTCCCAGTGAGGGACTGCAGAAAGGGGTCTGGCTTCCACAGCCCCAGTTGAACAGCGGGATGCTCCTTACAAGGGTGGACTATATAGGCAAAGATTGTCTGCCATGGTTCTCCATAAGATACATAACAGCACACAAGAGCAAACACAGACCTTCTAGCAAGTCAATGGCAGGATGTGTGTGTAGGGGGAGGATGGTGTCATTTGAACCCAGTAATACTGAGATAGAGTGATAGTACACTGGGTAGTACTTCCATGAAGTCATGTAGTCAATTCAGGTTTAATCCTGGACATCCTATATGGTTTCCTATGCCTGCAGGAGTAATTTTTGTTTGTTTTTTGTTGTTGTTGTTGTTTTGTTTTTTTGTTTTTGGGCCACACCCAGTGACGCTCAGAGGTTACTCCTGGATATGCGCTCAGAAGTCGCTCCTGGCAGGCACGGGGGACCATATGGGAAACGGGGGATCGAACCGTGGTCCGTCCAAGGTTAGCGCGGTAAGGCAGGCACCTTACCTGCAGCGCCACCGCCCGGCAGGAGTAATTTTTGAATGCAAATCGAGAAGTAACTCTTGAGTACCACCACGTTTGCGACCCCCCCAATAAAACCTAATATACTAGTTTTAAAACCTGAAGCTTGCATTTCTTTCTCTTTTTTTACTTCACTTTTATATATTTTAGAAAAACATTTCCATGGAACATCTAAGGGTCACAAGGAAAGGATCTATCTCATCTCAAGAAAAATGGCAAAAAAATAATCCTATAAGCGGGGCCGGAGAGATAGCACAGCGGCATTTGCCTTGCAAGCAGCAAACCCAGGACCTAAGGTGATTGGTTCGAATCCTGGCATCCCATATGGTCCCCTGTGCCTGCCAGGAGCTATTACTGAGCAGATATTCAGGAATAACCCCTGAGTACCACCGAGTGTGGCTCCTCCCCAAAACAAAACAAAATCCTATGATTTATATATTTATAATATATTTAGTAGAAAACTAAATTTGTTGTAATGACCATTTTTCTATATATAATATATATCATCATGCTCTCTGACTTAGACTAATATGTCCAATGTCAATTTTATCAAAATAAAGCTAAAAGAGAGAGAAAAATTCATTTCTTAACTATATTCAGGTCTACCAAGGCTCTAGCACATCAGCCTTTCCTGGAAGCCAGTTAGAAATCCAGACCCTTTAGAACCCTTGAACTAAAGACACTGAATCCAGTTGGTGGACAGAGGTTGAGACTCTAGCTAGTGCCAGCACTGATCCAGGGAAGGCTAGAGCAGTGAAGTCTCCAGTGAGAAGGTGCTCCAGAGGAAAAAAAGGCTGTAATAAGAGTGTGAAGGTAGCTCAACAAAATTTCAGAGTGCTTTCCCCGGAGAATACCCTAGCGATGAACCCTTAATTATGTAGAAGGTCCCCAAGTGGGAGTAGTTTGGTCTGTAAAACTGATTGCAAAGGCAAGTGGCACATTTTTCCAGCCTAGAGTTGAAACATCTCAACTTTGGATGTGTGATTCCTTTCTTTTATTTTACAGTGTACTCTCAGGCCTCTCCTCTTGGGATACCATATTTTCACTTAAACATACGAATATTTCTTTCTCTTATTTATTTATTTATTTATTAGTTTTTGGGCCACACCCAGCGGTGTTCAGGGGTTACTCCTGGCTATCTGCTCAGAAATAGCTCCTGGCAGGCACGGGAGACCATATGGGACATCAAAATTCGAACCAACCACCTTAGGTCCTGAATCGGCTGCTTGCAAGGCAAACGCCGCTATGCTATCTCTCCGGCCCCTATCTCTTTCTCTTATAATCTATAAATAAAACTTTACTTCACTATTACTTTTCTAAAATTCTTAATCTACGCAGGAAGGCAACTTGGCAGTGGTTGAAGCAATTCTTTGCTTGAGTTCTATGGCTTCTCAAGAAATCAGAAAATGGGGGTGGAGAAGGGGAGGGAATTAGTATCCATACCATGTCTAACAAGTGGAACTAGACACACTCTGATGATTGTCGAGTGAGCTGGTAGAATGCATGTATCCATGCATTCTACCAGGTGCTCATGACACATTTTTATCAGTCCTAACCCTCCCAGGTGACTGATGTAGGTAGAGGAAGACAGTAAACACTCATTTTGAGGCTACCACCTCACTTCTCCTCCCTTCACATAAATCATCTGCATTATCATCTTCTTTGTGAAGCAATGCCTGAGATTAGATTAAATCTTTTTTTTTTTTTTTTTTTTTTTTTTGGTCACACCCGGCAGTGCTCAGGGGTTACTCCTGGCTCCATGCTCAGAAATTGCTCCTGGCAGGCACGGGGGACCATATGGGGCACCGGGATTCGAACCGATGACCTTTTGCATGAAAGGCAAGCGCCTTACCTCCATGCTATCTCCCGGGCCCCCAAAATTCCCCAAAGCTTTTTTTTTTTCTTTTTGGGTCATACCCGGCAGTGCTCAGGGGTCACTCCTGGCTCCACGCTCAGAAATCGCTCCTGGCAGGCTAAGGGGACCATATGGGATGCCAGGATTTGAACCACCGTCCTTCTGCATGAAAGGCAAATGCCTTACCTCCATGCTATCTCTCCGGCCAGATTAAATCTTAATTTTGGGGGGAGAGTGTACTTGAGCTACACACTCAGTGGCATTCAAGGACTATACTTAGCTCTGTCCTTGGGGTTCATTTCTGATGAGGCTTAAAAAACCAGGCAATGGTAGAGATCAAAATGGGGTCTCTTATGCTCTTCTTCGTTGAACAACAACAACAACAACAAAAACACTTTTGGAGGATGATGTTCCCAAGGCATTGGAAAACCTGAAGAGCATTGCTTTGTACTTGGTTTTGTTTTGTTTTGCTTTGCTTTTTGTTTTTTGTTCCTTTTACTGGTTAACCTGGGGACTGATTCTCTTTAGTCTTTGAACAGATAAAAATAAACCCTCCAGGGGCCCGGGAGATAGCATGGAGGTAAGGCGTTTGCCTTTCATGCAAAAGGTCATTGGTTCGAATCCTGGTGCCCCATATGGTCCCCCGTGCCTGCCAGGAGCAATTTCTGAGCATGGAGCCAGGAGAAACCCCTGAGCACTGCCAGGTGTGACCCAAAAACCAAAAAAAAAAGTAAAAAATAAACCCTCCAGAAAATGGAATAAGGAGTGACTTTTGGTCATGGGTAACTCTCAATTATTTATGCTGTTTTTTTTTTTCTGGGGAATCCTCAGAATAGTTCTTCAAGACTAGGGGAGAGAGATGCAAGGTCCTGCCCACCCCCCAATCTGGCATGCTGCTGAAGCTGAATGCAAAGGGGCTTTTGACTAATCTGACCATCATCCCAGTATGCATAGAAAACCAAATAGAAGAAAAGTGTGTCTCTAATTGAACATCAGAACCCAGGCCAAGTCCAGTCAGCTCAGGACTCAGAATCTCCATAACTCTGAGTGAAGGTGAATCAGGCTGTGAGAAGGAATACAAGCAAGAGCATCAAGGAGGCGGATGCAAGTATTACTCTGTGATCTTCACCCCCTTGCCCACAAGCATCCACCCACTAGTTTTAGGACTGCAACAAGGGAAAGGCAGGAAGGGGTGTGGGGACAGTGAAAAAAACTGCCCACAAAAGGGGGACTGATAAGCAAAGGCGTGAAGTGGGCTGAGAATACAGAAAAGGGAGCAATCAGAGACAGTGAATCATGGGGTGATTTTTGTCACGTTGCTTCTGGGCTGCTCAGGTTCCTGTCACCAGATTCTGATTCAGAGAAAGCTGGAGAGACACCTTTTTATGCCCAATATATAAAATACAAGCCAGTCCAGACCGACCATGTCTCTTGAGTTCCTTTCAGCCCAAAGAAGTAGTTTTCAAATCCCCAGAAACCAGTTCTTGTCTGAAACTTTGAGCCTCAGGCTTCCCAGAAAATCTCTAGCATTGCCAAGGCTCTTACATTAACACGAAACCCACCTTTTCAAAGGACACATATACATAGGCAAGTTCTTTGCAGCTCTAAACTGACCACTTTTTATCAAGAAAGGGAAGAGAATGAAAATCTATCAATGCTAGGGAAGAATTTGAATAAGGACCCACTGATTGGACATCCCATTCAAGGCACCTGTTAACTATGTCCACTCCCCAAAATGTTAGTCCCAGAACACATTGGCACTTATCAGATCCTATTAGCCAGAAGTACTGGTCAGCCAGATTTAAAGCATCCATTGCACCATGCCAATAGCTGGTTAATAGAGAGGCAAGCTCTCAGCATGCCCTTTAGCTCCTCCTCGCTACCAGTGCAAGGCTAGCAGGAGCAGGCTCGGGTGATCTTAGATTGATGGACATTATCAAGTTCATCTCCCTTGGGCTGAACAGAGTAAGGTGTGTAAAGGCCCCAGACTTGGGGTGCCCAGGACAGCCAGTGTGAGGGGAACCCTTGCAGAAAGACTTGAATGACACTGAAATAAAACAAGAAAGTCCCATTCCCCTTGTGAAAATGAAGGCATCCACTGAAAAAAATCTGTGCCCTCACAGGATCCAGTCATTTCTTAAAAGCCTACTCCATAGCCCCATGGGTCTAGATGCCCACTGTGAGTGCAATCCATAATGTTCCCCTTGGACCCAGCTGCTTTCTATGAGTCTATTCCACAGTGACCTCCCATGGGCCCAACTTCCCTCTGAGTATACTCCATAGTGAACTCCATGGGCCCTAATGTACCCTATGAGTCTACCACATAGTAATCCCCATTGGCCCAGCTGCTTCTATGAGACTGCCCCACAGTGACCCCCAAAGGCCCAGCTGCCCCCAACAAATTTATTCCACAGCAACTCCCATAGACCCAACTGCACCCTGAAAGCCTACCCCACAGCGAATGCGGCATGGCTGCACCACCATCAGGCTCCCTGGGGACGTCTCCTGAGGCTGATTCTGCTGTTGCTTCATGCAGGGAAGGGCCTTCTCATCCTCAGTCTCAGTATCCGTGATGGAGTCACAGCCAGAGTCTAAAGAATAGAGGACACCACTGAGTGGGCACAGAGAAAGGAAAACTGGAGGTATATGCCATCCTGTGAATACCTCAAACGCCCCCTACTAGGAAATGGCTATAAGTGTCAAATACAAGATACAGGAAGTGATTCAGGGAATCACAAAAGAGACCCAATGGGAAAAAGTTGCCCATCAAGTCCACAGGACAGATGAAGAGAATGGTGAGAATGGTGAAGATAAAGGCCCAAAAGTTTTAGGGAAGTCAACTTCCAACCAACACGTTTCAGAAGATTCCATATTCTGTGCTCCACATAAGAGCAGTTTTGGGGGAATTAGGAAAGGAAGCTCTCTCTTTTCCAAGGGCATCAAGAGTAGGATCTCCACTTAATTTTTATCTTTTTAGGGGCTGAGATATACTGGATATGCATGAGACCCTGAGTTTAATCCCAATCACCACAGAATTTAGTGGTTCCCAATACTGCCCAATCTGACAGCGAATATATCGGATATGTAAAACTGGAATTAGTATCCCTGGGAGTGATCCCTCAGGTTCATTCCTTGGGAGTTCCCAAATAATTAAATTGATAAATAAATTAATATTTGAATATCAATTAAGCCCTGTACTGTCCATCATTTCTCATGACCGATCAAGTGAAAATGAGAAGCAATCTTTACTCCTCAGGGAAACTGAGTTCCAAAACCATAGCATGTGCAGTAATTCAGAAAAGTAATCAGGATGTTCAGGAATGTGGAGTAATACTGAAATGCTGAGGGTAGAATCTACCAGGACACTAAGGCAGGACTCTAAACCAGGGGCCATCAATGGGAAGGACAATGATAGTTCCAACTTCTATCAGATCTCAAAGAGAAAAAAATATGGTAAGAACAGATTGCAAGAGAAAATAGAGAAATAGTACCAGGATTAAGATACTTGCTTTGCATTCTGTTGATCCTGATTCAGTTCCCCAACATCGCACAGTCTCCTAAGTACCACCGAAGTCACTCATGAGCACAATGGCAGGAATAGCCCTTGAGCATCACCAGCGTAGGCCAAACCCCTCTCTCCGCAAAGAAAGAGTGGCTAAGGGCAGAGGCAGAGGAGTTTCCAGAGCCTACCAAACCACAGAAATGAAAGAGAGAGGGTCCCCAGTGATACAATTTTAAAGCCTCCTAGGCTTGGACTGGGGTCCTGTCCTAGAACCTAACATATGCCAAGAAACTGGCCCCAGAGAGCAGAGGCATTGAGATACATTCTACTCTTCCAACTTCCCCCAAAACACACCTTCTCCCTGGAGACTTGACTGAGTTCAACCTCTTTCTAGTTAATGGGCAATAAGAATTCAGGCAGAATTTAGTGCTAAGAGACAGGGCAAAGGATGCTAGAAGTATCAAAAGGATGACATGCTTTTTGCCATGCATCAGAGCCTTTAATCTCCTGTAGTTCTTTTTGCCTTTCTAGGCCCAGGTTCAGTCCCTAGTATCCTATATAATCTCTGAGCCTGCCATGAGCGATTTCTGAGTGCAGAGCCAGAAGTAAACCCTGAGCACCACCAGGTGTGGCTCAAAAGCAAAAGGAAACAAAACAAAACAAAACAAAACAAAAGCAAACATCTCCATTTCTTCTCATTCATTCACCTGCTGTCAGTCAGATATGACTAAGAATAAAAAAAGGAGAGATTACAATAAGAGGATTTGTTGATTTCATACATCTGAATAAATACATTCAAATTAACATTGTTGTTCATTTAAATCTTTAGTAAATACATTTTTAGAAATAAAATTGTAATGCTTATAGCAACATTAGTCTTGAGTCAAAAGGCAAAACAACCCAAATTTTATCAATTGATTAATGAATGCTATTCAGTAAGGGAGTGTTACTGATCCCCTTGCTATAGTCCAACTTCAGATGGACATCTCTGCAGCAGGGTTGTCACACAATACAAAAATGGATTCAAGGGAGAAGAGCAAAAGGCCATTAAACTTCCAACTTTGTGGACCGAGCTGAGCCAGTTGTACTTTCCCTGCCAACTTCTATCAACCAGAACAAAAGTAATTCGCCTGGGGGTCTTAGTTAACAAAACAAAAAGTACTCATGCTACCTAAACCTAGGTGTGTCTCTAATCAAGCTTAAGTGGGTTTTTTACAAGTCAAAAAGGTGGATAGAGGACAGGGAAAGCAGAGAGTGATCTAAGAATTAGCTACAGGTGTCTACAAGGGAAGAAGGAAATACTGATGCATGCTACAACAGAAATGTTGAATACCATCATGTTGAGTGAAAAACCAAATATGAGGGACTGGAGAGATAGCATGGAGGTAAGGCGTTTGCCTTGCATGCAGAAGGACGGTGGTTGGAATCCCAGCATCCCATATGGTCTCCTGTACTTGCCAGGGGCGATTTTTGAACCTAGAGCCAGGAGTAAACCGAGTGCTGCTGGGTATGACCCAAAAACAAACAAACAAACAAAAAAAGAAAATCCAATCATGATAAATCACATACTATATGATTCTAAATATATGAGATGTCAAAAAAAATATATGAGATGTCTAGAATAGGATAATCTATAGAGAAAAGTAGAATAGAGGTTCCCAGGATTGCTGAATCTGAGATATAGAGGTGCTTTAGGGAATGATAAATAAAGGGAATGACGTTTCTCTTTGAGGTGATGTGATATTAACTATGGAGATGAAACTAACAACTATGACATCTGTACAAATCTGTAAATGTACACAAAATTTCTTTTTCAGGCTCAGAAAGAAATCTCGGTGAGATGAGAGCATGATTCACATGCTGAAGGTCTAGATTTGATATATGGCACTACACAGTCTTAAGTTGTGAAAGCAACCCCACACCTGAATAGAAATAGTCCCTGAATATAATAGGATATGGCCCCAAAAGAAAACAAATGGAAACAAAACCAAAAAAAAATCTAATCAAATACTTTATTTTAATAGGTAAATTCTTTAACTTAATCGCTGTGAGACGTTGTATGAATTAAATTTCAATAAATCTATTGCCAGAAAATCCAAAATCAAACCACAAATTCTGATACAAATATTGATATGATTGGGACTGGAGCAGTGGTGCACGAGGCATGGCATTTGCCTTGCATGCGCTAACCTAGGACAGATGGGGGTTCGAACCCTGGCGTCCCATATGGCACCCCTGAGTGTCACTGGGTATGGCCCTAAAACCAAAAATATATACACATATATTGATAGGAAGGCTTAAGAGATGGCACAGTGAGTAAGGTTGCACACAAATTGACTCAGGTTTAATCCCCAGCAATTCAGATGACTCACTCTCCAAGTCCACCAAGTGTGATCCCTGCATTCAGAACTAGGGGTAAGGCCTGAGTACCGCTGGGTGTGGCCCAAAATTAAAAAAAAATAAATCTGACAAGGGGTTAATCTCAATAAACAAAACAGTCTTAAATATATATATTTGGGGGCTGGGCCACATCTGGTGACGCTCAGGGGTTACTCCTGGCTATGCATTCAGAAATCACTCCTGGCTTGGGGCACCATATGGGAGGCCAGGGCATCGAACCACAGTCCATCCTAGATCAGCTGTGTGCAAGGCAAATGCCCTGTCTCTGTGCAACTGCTCTGGTCCTTTAAATATATATGTATATTCAATATATTAAATATAATATCTAGTATATATGTGTATATTAAATATATTAAAAATATATTTAAGTTCTGGGTGTGGCCCCCAAAACCAATATATATATTTGGGGGCCACACTTAATGATGTGCAGGGGTTACTCTGCTTTGTGCCACCACTCTGGCCCCCTTAAATATATTCTTTTTCTTAAATATAATTTTTTAAGGGCCGGAGAGATAGTACAGCAGTAGGGTATTTGCCTTGCCAGGATGGATGATGGTTTGAATCCCAGCATCCCATATAGTCCCTATACCTGCCAGGAGTGATTTCTGATTTCTGATGTAACCCAAAGACCAATATATATGTGTATATATGCATATATATAAACACAAAAATAAATAGAAAATACACAAAAAGGAGAGTATAAATTACCTCACCATACAAAATAAAAGCCATTATTATCACTAGTCATCAGGGGATAAGAACAGTAAGAACAGAAATAGCAGAGGAATTTTATTTTTTCTACTTAGGAAGTGCTTTAAAGTAGAGTTGGTCTTAACTTTTAAGTAAATAAATGTGTTAAGGACAAAAAGAATCTCAAATGGTAGAATATCAATTACATAAAGAAAAAGTAATTTTAAAGGGCCAGATGAGGAGTCAAGTGATAGCAAAACAGGTAGTGATGCTTGCCTGGTCAACCCAGGTTCAATCTGGGGCATCCCATATGGTCCCCCAAACCCACCAAGAGTGGTCCCTAAGCACAGAGCCAAGAGTCAGCTCTGAGAAGCACTGGGTAAGGGCCCAAAATAGAAGAAATTAATAAATACAAATAAAAGATCAGAAGAAAATGTGCAAATGTGTACAATCCTTTTCTACCCTCCTCCCTCAGTTCTCCCTTCCATCTGTCCAATGTTTCAAGGACTTTCAAATCCATCATAGTGAGAAAGTGCTGTGGTCATGGGCATTGGGTGAAGAGAACAGTAGCCACTGGAGCTCTGCAATGGAATCATTTCACAAGCTTGACATAAATACAATTGACACTAATAGTGGGCGCTTGGCAGCCATTTCCTTTGCATTCAGAGACCATAGGAGCAATTTCTTGTAGTAGGTCCATTCATTTAGTCACTTTAGAGAGTTCCTGGCAGCTAATTTGTTTCAGAACCTCAGAGTCCCATTCATCCTGGTGGTGCCTGTGGACAGCACCCATTGCTTACACTACAGCTGGGTCAGAAGCCATCCACTTTGGCGGATTCAGTTTCCTTTACAGGAAATGCCAACCAAGACATAAGCACCACTGAAACCCACCCGACCAAGTAGGGTGGCCCCAAACTTCCCCCACCTGAACATGTTCTCTCTCAACCTTTACCCACTTGGAAGATAATGTCTCTTTTGCTTCCTCGAAACTCAAACAGCAGGGCCCGGAGAGATAGCAGAGCGGCATTTGCCTTGCAAGCAGCCGATCCAGGACCAAAGGGGGTTGGTTCAAATCCCGGTGTCCCATATGGTCCCCCGTGCCTGCCAGGAGCTATTTCTGAGCAGACAGCCAGGAGTAACCCCTGAGCACCGCCGGGTGTGGCCCAAAAACCAAAAAAAAAAGAAACTCAAACAGCAAATGTGTGAACAAAGACACTGGAAATCCTTAGTATAAAGGATTATCCCCAGTGTAAAGTTTTTTTTTTTTGGGGGGGGGGGTTTTTTTTTTGGTTTTTGGGCCACACCCGGTGACGCTCAGGGGTTACTCCTGGCTATGCGCTCAGAAGTCGCTCCTGGCAGGCACGGAGGACCATATGGGGAACCGGGGGATCGAACCGTGGTCCGTCCTAGTCTAGCGCCGGCAAGGCAGGTACTTCACCTTCAGCGCCACCACCCGGCCCCCATTGTAAAGTATTATTGAGACATCAAGAGTAACCTCAATTCTCTAAAAATTCTACCTTATGAGAGCTAGGGAAAATAAAGAAATTGCAAGGAGCAATTTTCTTTGTACATTTGGCTCCCCAAACTTACACCAATAAAGAACCCAAGTGGCAAATAACTGAATTTAGTATTGGTAGCTTTGCTTTTTATTTTCAGACAACTGGTACAACCTCACAGGGTGTGTTTGACCTTTTGTCCTTACTGCTATGTGGCTCAGTGACAGTTTTGATTCCTAATAGCTGTTAAGCTTCCATCCAGTTTCTGGGTCTTAACTATTTCTCTCTCTCTCTTAATATTATGTCCAATTTGGGAGGATCTAGCTAGATGTGAACCTGTGTTTCTTAAATTTATATTATCCTTCTGAGGCTCTATTCTTGGGCTTTCATTTTCACCATTTCCTAAGTGGGTAATAACCTCTCGCACTGTGGAGCAAGAGGGGAATCATGTGGGTACATTGCAGGTCAGCAGTAGTAGCCTCTGTTGCAATTGGGTGACGCTTTTTGCTTGTTCGCTTAAAGAAGGTAGATTTCTAGAAGGCTGTTGAGTAATGCTTTTTTCTGAAAAAGAGGTGGCAGGCTAAGTAAGTTTAGGAACCTCTGATTTAAATGATAACGCTTTTTAAATCAGATACAAGAATATACCAAACGATATAGATAACCACTTATAATACCCAGTTGTAACTGAGTGTTGTCACAGAGTAGTGATGACGATGTTTGAATATGTGTGTGTGTGTGCACATGTGATTGTGCATGTGCAAGCAATCATTCTGAATGTCAGGGCTAATGAGGAAAGAAGAGAGGGGCACAGTAAATGAGGAACTAGTGACAAGTGATCAGAGAAGGTTCTCACCCTTGCTGCTTCATCTAGAGAAATGAAGTGGGATTCACACCAGAATGACATACGAGGGCTGCCACAGGCCCATTCTGCAGTGTTTACAGATGCCACAGCCTTGTGTCCTGTTTTCTGATGATGCTGCTTCAGCAGTTGGCCTCACCTGGGACTCTGCAAGCCCATAAAATTTCCTTTTATTTAGCCTTGCCTATGTATCTTGTCCATTTGCTTAGTTTTCAGCGTTGGAATAGAATAATCAGCATGAGGTGGAAATATGTTTACAGGTACAGAAAGCAAGTTCAAAATAACTTAGCAGCAGCAAAGCTTCATAATTTTTTTCCTTTAAAGGGGCGCTAGGTCTAAAAACACACTATAAATCATTGCAATGAATAAACATGTACGCTGACCCACAAGCAATTACATAGCCTAACTTCCACTAGCTACGGCACTGGCAACACCATCACCACTAATCCTAGTTACTATCCTTCAGCTATCAGGGAGGAGGCTTAACAGAGTTTCATTCTTGCATAATCTTCACAGAAACCCCTGAAAGAAAATTAATACTCTTTTATGTAGATGAAACCACTGTACTTCAAATGACTAAAGAGCAGGGGAGAGGACCTGGCCCTTGAAATCTATGCCCTGCTTCCTTGGGGGTATGTGGTCCAGAGCAGGAAGCAGTGCTACTGCTACCCCAACCTTGCTCTAGAGATGCCACTCCAGCTCATTAGATATGTCCTGGGTATTCTGTATGCTTGGTGGGTCTACCTGGTTAAAAACAATCTTAAGGGCCTGAGAGCTAGCATGGAGGTAAGGCGTTTGCCTTTCATGCAGAAGGTCAGTGGTTCGAATCCTGGCATCCCATATGGTCCCCTGAGCCTGCCAGGGGCGATTTCTGAGCATAGAGCCAGAAATAACCCCTGAGCACTGCTGGATGTGACCCAAAAACCAAAATCAAAACCAAAACCAAAACAAAACAAAAAAACAATGTTACTTTGACACATATGCTGCCATTGGGAACAAAAGATATATTCATGGAGGGAGAATCAAGTCAAGAAATACTGAACATCCCAGAACCAGCAGCCATAGTTTCAGACTGCAAAGGCTTCTGGGAGGCTGTTAAGTTTTCAGACCAGGAGGTTTCTGCCATTTTGCTGCATGCTGCCTAGTACCCAATCTGTCACTTGTGTTATCTTTGTTTCTTTGATTCCCTTCTTTTTATATTACAAGATACTTTAATTAAAAAGAAAACAAGGCTTTGTGCTTTAAAAGTCAGTTTACTTTTTTAAAGGGTCATGAATTGGGCCCAGAGAGATAGCACAGCGGTGTTTGCCTTACAAGCAGCTGATCCAGGACCAAAAGGTGGTTGGTTCAAATCCCGGTGTCCCATATGGTCCCCCGTGCCTGCCAGGAGCTATTTCTGAGCAGACAGCCAGGAGTAACCCCTGAGCACTGCCGGGTGTGGCCCAAAAAACAAACAAACAAACAAAGGTTATGAATTGATCAAAAGAAAAACATACAAACTGAGGACCAGACATAATAGTTTAGCAGGAGAACTTGCTTTGTATATGTGAGTCTCTGGGTTCAATTTCCTTCTCCTTCTTCAAATTTAACTAATACGTAAAATAGAAAAGGTAGAAGTAATGGTTGAGCAGCATTTTGAATATAATTAGTCAGGCAACTGTGTATGTAAAATTAGTCGAAATAGCAAATAAAATGTTATACAAAGATTTGCCACAATTTTAAAACATACAGATGCCAAAGAATCAAACAACTCCCACATTGAATTAAACATGTTAAAGACTCAGATTTTTCTTCTATATCTCAAAAAAGCTGTTAAGGAAAATAAACCAAAAAGCCTTGTTGATGATTCTCAAATAACTGAAGTTTAGAGAAAACTAGATTATGCCATACTGCTTCTGTCAGTACAAACATGCTGACTTATTTTCTCTAAATTTGAAATGACCAAGAAAAGGATAGTAAAATAGAAAAAAATAAGGAAAAATATTTAAACTAAATATGAAGCTCATCCTATTACCCTCATCAAAACTGTAAGGAGCCAAATCATCACTGGGCTGCAGGGGAGCATGTGTGTCTGGTATGGAAAATAAAAGGAGGCCATTTGTCTGTGTTCAAGACTATTAGTGGGGCTGATTAAAGAGAGCAATAAAGAGATTTCTTGGAAAATGCACAACAGCCAGCCCAGCAACCCAGAGAAGTGGATTCCAAACTAAAGGAACCATTCTTCCTCTGCTTCTGGCTCCAGGATCCAGATTTAACCATCACACAGAGAGTTGCCTGATGCTTGGAGAAATTTCTGGAGCTTTCAGATATATATTTCTTATGGATATCAAATATATATCATTAGGTGGCTACTCTGAATGTCAATTAGGTGTGCTACTCTGATATATATGTATATATCATATATATATATATGTTAATTGAAACACTGGTATTTACAAAGTTCTTTATGAGCTTTCCCCCTCAGGATAAAATTCAGATGTGGCACTGTTATCATAAAGCAACTTCTCAAAATGCAACATCAAACGTTCTGAAAACAGAGCTGAGAAGGAATATCCTCATCATTTAGTATCTACTGCACATCAACATGTCCCAGAGTGTGACCCCAGGAGCCAGTTTATAACTCCTGGTTGCATGAGATCCCACAGGAACTGGCTAGGGGCTTAGCAACAGGCACTGCCCTTGAGGGACCACAAGGACAACTCAATAAAGGATGAATATACCAACACTTTTAGAGAAAACAAAAACCTACATTCAAAGGTTTAGAAGAGTTGAGAAAAACTTATGAAAGATGAATGCCAATTTGCTTATGCTAAGTTGAATAGTGCATTTGGATACTGAGCTTATCCTGCTGTGAAAAAAAGGGGCACTTTCCACTTAAATGAATAAAGTAATTCACAATTCATTCCTTTCTTCCTGCAACAGGGAGTCAAAGTCTCTTGAAGACCCATCCAGAAATGTAAGGCTTGAAATTCTTCTGCTCCTCCTATAGAAGGGGATCCACACATCCGAGACAATGGTTTTGTTCCAAATTCCAAAGGCATACAAGAGCAGAAATAGCTTTAGGGCTAAACTAGCTACCCAGAGATTTCTAAGACTAAGTTATGGTTAATAGAGGGTTAGAGAAGGAGTAGAATGCCCAAAGAAAAGACAAGCAGAGCCCTGGAAGACAGAGCAAATGCTGATAGGTGGGAGGAACACTAAAGAGCAGATGATGTTTGGGGGGTATGCAAGCAATATTGGGTTGAGGAAATGGTCAGAGGGCAGGAAATCTGGTGTCTGGAGGACCTCTCTTTAATATTACTCAAAGGAGTCTAGTATATTTATTAAAGACTGGTCGACACAGAATATTCATGGAAGAAAGCAAATGCCAGAACATGTAGTTTTGTTTTTCTAAAAGTGGAAGGGCTTTATTTGCTTGTTTTTGAAATAGCTCAATAAAAGCTCGGTCACAGCTGAGGAGGGAAGCAGCTGACCACCATTCACACCCCAAATGAGCACCTTTTAATATATAAAGTCACCATCATAGAGTCACCAAACCAACATCCTGCTTGATTGGCTTTCAGGAGTAGATGTGCTGCTATAGTTAACCTGATGTCTGAAAATGTACTGAAAGCATGTTTTAAAAATATGTAGAAAAAAGATTCTCTAGTTGAGGAGTTAGCTAGATGGGCTGAGCATGTACTTTGCAGGCAGGAGGTCCAGACTCCATCGTCAGTACCACATGATCTCCCAGAGCAGCACAAGTAGCCCCCTCCAGACCAGAGAGTCACGGAAAGTCCCCAAGCACTGTCAGGTGTGTCCCCAAATAAAAATTTTTTAAAAGACAAGAATAAAAGAGTTTATTTTAAAGAATGATATTTCGTCTCTTAAAATTATATATATATGTATGTATATATAGGGTTATGATATTCCAGATTTTAATGGACTTAGATTAACAGCTCTAGATGTGTGTAGGATTCACCACACTTGCCACTGAAGTTCCAGTTCCATCCTGCCACAAAAAAGAACCCTCTACTCATTGCTCTCATTCCCAGAAAATGATCCTTAGAAGGACTGACCCTTTCTCCCACTGTGCATATTTTTCTCACTAGCAATTAATTTACAAGACCAATGTCATGGCTAGTGTCATGGCCTTAAGAAGCATAAAGGAAGAGGTCTAGCCTGCATGTGACCTCAGATACCACAAGTGTGGGTCCACATGAGAAGCTTTTGCTCCTTTGCAAATGCATGTGGGCGGGCTCTTTGGCGGGGAGGGAGATGAGAGCCTTGCCATGGTGGGACCCAGAACTTGAGTTTCACCCCTTTTTGCCCCCCGCCAACTTCCTGGCAAACATCAAAACTTCTTTTTCATTTTAGTCATCACCCATGGGTCTTTCTTTTTCCTTGTTCACCCACCCTAGTTAATGAGTATTGAATTTCCTGTCCAATTAATTCCTTTTACTAACAAAGCTCCCAACAGAGGGACAAGTACTCCCAACCCACAAGTCACCAGCTACCCCCAAATAAATGACAATCATGAGAATTTGGAGCAACAGAATGCCAGGCTCTGGGTCACCACCTGTCTTCCTGGCACAAAAGTCAGGGGAGGGAGAAGGTGATGATTATGTGGTGATCTGAGTATGATTGAAGTAGTACTAATCACTGCCCTTGTCATTTGCATTGTCATCATTCTCATAACATCAAAAATATGAGTCTCAGTCTTAGACAGACATGCCCCAACTCATGGCGCCACTTCACCTCCCTGGAAATACAGAAGAGTAGAAAAGGAAGAAAGGAGAAGGAAGCCACTCTTCCCAGAAGCCCATTCCAAATTCCTGAGGCAGAGCACACTGCTGATATGCCTGGCTCACCTGTCTCATCCAACCTGTTGTGCCATCCAGGTGTCCATATCATTTGCAGGCTCCTGAGACTGCAGGGGTTCATTAAACTGGTAAATTTGCAGTTCTGGCTAGAGGCTCAGATCAAGAACCTACTGCCTAGCAACCTGCCTTTTCCAATTCACCGAGAGTCATTATTCCTCATTCCCAAGGGAACTCTTCTGGCCCTCAACAAGACACTTAAAGTCTAGAAGAAACAGAAAAGGGCAGGAGGAGAAGAGGCTGCAGGCCTCCAAGACACTGGGCTAGCCACTGTATGTTCTGAGTGTTAGTTTTGTTTTTAAAGCAGGGAGTGACGGGTTTTGCTTGTCCCCTCCCGGATCACCCTACCTGCTCTTCAGCTTGAACAAAAATAGCCCCACAGCTGAGGCTCCCATGGCAACCGAGGAGAACATAGGCTCACTCTTGTCCACCAATCCACCAATAATATAATCTGCTACAGGCCACCTGCGCTCCCAGCTAGGGCTACCAACCCTCTTCCAATACCAACCTTCAGGAAACTTTCCTGAGTACAAGTCACTCCATCCTCTTCAGGAAGCCCAAGTTTATTTGGGGTTCTGACATGGCCCAGTGGCCCAAACCTGTTTTACATTTGGTCTCATCTGTTTCTTGCCATGTCCCCAGTATGTGTAACAAAAATGATCTCCATTTCACAGATTTTTAAAAAAATGTGCCTATAGGGGCCGGGCGGTGGTGCTGGAGGTAAGGTGCCTGCCTTGCCTGCGCTAGCCTAGGGCGGACCACGGTTTGATCCCCTGGTTTCCCATATGGTCCCCCAGGCCAGGAGCAACTTCTGAGCGCATAGCCAGGAGTAACCCCTGAGCATCACTGGGTGTGGCCCAAAAACGAAAAAAAAAATGTGCCTATAAGAATGTGAACTGACAGGCCATTGGTCATTTATTGTTAGTTTCGGACAGCACTTTTAGAACTCGAGTCCTCTCTCCTAGCCAGTTTCCAGATTGATGGAAACTCCAAGATTCCACTTGGAGAATATTATTCTCTGCAAGCTGCTTCCTGGTCAAAGGTTCCATCTAGTTCTCTTAACCTGTCTCTGGAATGATGCTGAGAGTGGGAATATTTGCTGCCCACCAGGAGAAACAAGTTTCACAGAAACCCATCTCTCCCAGATTCCATGTCCAACCCAGTTTACAGCTTCAGGATCCAAGTTTATGGAGTTTCTGTGATACTTCGTCTGCATTTCAAAGGCCACCTCTATGGAGAGAGCTCTCAGTCAGCACCCTTTATTCTGGAGATCTGCAGGCCCCTATTTCATTGCTCAGGAAACCCCAGTATTGCTAACAAAGAGGGAGCTACCACAGCCCCCATCAAGACTTCCTCTTTCTTCATATCCTTCTGACACTTAAAAATGTGCTTCCTCTCTCTATGTAAATGTCCTCCAAATGGCGGCACAGGCTGGTAATGAGGCCATTAATAACTCGTCATTAAACGGGCTCCTCATGGTTTCCTGGCTCAGGAATCAATTCTAATCTAAACAGGCACCATGTCTGAATTGACTTGTGTGAGGACAGACAAATGGGCTTTGTTTGGAACAGGTCTCTGAAAGCAGCTGATTTTCACCCAGTCAAGATAAGAGTCCAAAGGTAACTCTTGATCACAGAGGAAAACAGCAGAAATGCTCTTTCCTTTTTTTAATCTCAATTGCCAAACTTCCAGGAAAGGTTGCCTGAATTCTGCTGAGTTTTACCATGAAACTGAGCTTGGACAGGTCAGTTTCACTTTCCATTTTCAGGAAAAGCAACTTTCTCTCATTTCTCACCATAAAACACTATATCCGGCTTCAGGATGGTCACGTTAGGATGGGAACAGGACTATTCTTTATAATCAACTTAAAAAAAATACAGAACTGAAACCCAATGTTTGCAATCATGGTGCTTAAATGAAGATATTATTTTAAAAAATACAGGACAGAGACCAGGGTGATAGTACAGTGGGTAGGATGAATGCCTTGCTTGTGTCCAACCCAGATTCAAGCCCAGCACCAATATGGCCCCCCAAGCCTGCCAGGAGTGATCTGTGAGCAAAGAATCAGAACAAACAAACCAAATAAACAAACAAACAAATAAATATAAAACAGAAAATGGGGTTGGGGACATAGCACAGGGGCCAGTTGCCTGAATGGAGACCTCACTTGAAAAACAACAAAG
>PVKC010019132.1:0-19270 GCA_004027635.1 Crocidura indochinensis
GAATTAGAATGATGACTCAATGAACTTTTCTTTCTAAGATTTTAGATGTAAGCACAGGAGTCTTTTTCTATTATTGGTCTTCAGAAATGCTTACTAGAAGTTATCTGGGAAAAGATTCTTTCACAGAAGGCAACTAAAATTCTGCCATTAACTCATTTCTTGGTTTTTGTAATTTAAGTTAATGATCTCACTCAAATTTTTTTCAGCACTAAATGGACTTTCCTCTCTAGTTACCTTCCCAAAATATGGGCTTCTTTTCTCCTTCAAAAGGGGTGAAATCTGAATTTAATAATAATGCTTAAAATATAAATAATTTTCAAAAATGTGTGTCTTCTGAATGTTTTCCATATCCTTTTAAAAAATACGAGCAAAGATTACATTTGTTGGGGTTGGAAACAGAGTAGATCAGGTAAAAAGTTTGCTTTTAAGAACCTTGGTTCTCTGAGCCTGCAACAGTGATTCTGAAACACAGTTCTGAAGTAAGTCTTGAGAATCACTGAATGCTGACTTACAATAACCCAGCACTGAACACATTTGCCTTGTAATTCTTTGCCAAATACTAGTCTCATGTAAATAAGTTATGCACATGAGTTTGTCAATATATCTAAAATTTAAAAAGCATAACAAAATGATAGAGTTCATCTGATATAATACAAGCTACATTCTAAATATATAACTAAGGAGATATGTTATTTTCATTAAAATCCTGAATTGAAAATACATTTTATTGTTAATATAGATATTTTGCATATAAATAATATTTATATCCAGTTTAAATTATTACTAATTAGAATAGGGATTCAATATATAATATCATGTTTACCTTTACATACAACCTTATATTTACTATCTACTTAAATGAGACCTGTTTGTGGAATTTACATGTATGTAATTAACAACCATAAGACACAAAATTAAATAAAAGAGAATAAAAACCTAATGATTTCAGAGTACAGGCCTGTTTTGTAAGATATTTTTAAGTTTCTCTCCAAAACATATGCATAAAAATAGCAAGGACAAAACAAATACAATTCAATCTAACTCTCTCATAATCAAATGCATACTTATCAGTCTTTTTCCTGGTCTTAACAAATGGGTTTGGCTTGCTGTCTGATGAAGAAAATCCATTGTTGGCAAGGACTTGATACACAAGAGATCTGGTCTATTTTGATAAAATTAAAATTTAAAGACCACTTCTCTCCATGATTGTTTTGGTGCCTGTAAGACTTCCAAATGAAGGAACTGCTCTAAACATATGGATCAGGTTAAGATGCCATCTGTACAGTGGATGGGACCTCATATATACTAAGTATTAGAAAAGCCTTTCAATCAACTCATCTACAAGTGAAAATTAGAGAGCATTCAAACTTTATTTAAAAAATTAAAGTCATTTTACCAAGTATCACCAAAGACATAATGTACCAATACTCACACATTTACATCAGAATTGTTCCATGGAATATTCATTTGGAAAACTGAGATTAGCAAAGCCATAAATAAAATCTGAAGAATTATAAATTGCCTAGTACTAAACTTTTTAAAGAGAAAAAACTGATAGAAATAACATCTTCGATAGCACAGCGGCTTTGCCTTGCAAGCAACTGATCCAGGACCAAAGGTAGTTGGTTCGAATCCCGGTGTCCCATATGGTCCCCCGTGCCTGCCAGGAGCTATTTCTGAACAGACAGCCAGGAGTACCCCTGAGCACTTCCGTGTGTGGCCCAAAAATAAAAAAAAATAACATCTTCATATAAATAATAATTTATATTTTAAAAATTTATATTAATATAGAATTGATTGCCAATGTGGCACCTGAACTAATTTTTAGCCTAAAGAGAGAGATTTAATGTTTTTGATACATTTTAATTCATTTTTAGTCACTGTAATTTAAATTTAAAAAATTTAAAATTCTGTCAATAAGAGGGTTTCTTACATATAATAATATCTACCTGCAAGTTTCAACACTAATGAAGATTTCTTCTTAGCCCCCTTATTCTTGCCTCAATTATTGCCCCACTCTCTCCACCTTGGACTTGCTAGTAAGTTCCATCCTGTAGACCAATTCTTATATTCTACTGCTTTTCTTAATTCTTCTGATTATATTTTTTTGTTCCCATACTATGGGTTTTTATACCCCACATATTATAAAAGTATATAATCCAAAGAGAATAATGGTGAGACCAATGCAAAAGTCTGAGAGTCCAGAAAGATTCATTCTTAGTATACCTTCAACTAATCTCCAACAAAGGAACTAAGAACATGAAATGGAGCAAAAAAGGTCAAAAAGTCTCCTCAATAAATGGTATTGATAAAAGTGGTCAGTAACGCATAAACCAATTAACCTAGATCTCTATCTTACACTTTATTGAAGTCAGTTCAGAATAGACTAAAGACCTAAATATCAAGCTTGAATCCATAAATTATACTGAGGGAAAACATACACAGAATTCATCTTGGTATTGAATGTTATGAATCTCCAGTGACTCGCTGATATTGACCAGTGAAATAAAGCCAAGGTAAACAAATATAATTAAACCACACTTAGAAGCTTCTATATCACAAAGGAAATGATGAGAAAAAAAAAGACAACCCACAGACTGGAAGAAATATTTCCCCACCACTCATCTGACAAAGTATTATCTAAGATATATAAAACACTGAAAATCCATAATAAATAAAACAACTCTATCACAAACTGTAGAGAAAAGTGAATAGAAAAATTTATAGAAGACATACAGAAAACTAAGAGTTTTATGAAAAATATTTTCTAGTCCTTTATTATAAGGAAGATGCAAATTTGAGCAACAATGAAATATCACCTCACACCTGTAAGGTTGCACATTATAAATAATAGCAATCACGGTATAGATGTGAGAAAAAATGAAAACCTCATCCACTGCTGATAAAATATCAACTAGTTAAGCCTTTTAGAAAAACAATTTGGACATATCTCAAAAAATATGAGTTAAACTTCCATATAAATTATGCTACTTGGCCTCTATCCTAAGGACCCCAAATATTTACTTAGAAAATATATATTTTTCTCCTATATTTATTTCAGTACTATTCACATAGTAGAAAATACATACCCCCCAAATGTCAACTAGAAATATTTATCTTAAATAAACTTTGCTGTGAACCACGAGATTAAAACCATTGTAACTTTAAGGTATAAAATTTAGGCCTCCCAATTCTTACCACAGGCTGTGTTCTTCACACTGACTGTATAGAAAGAGGAGGTACAGTAAATGCACCCCATATACACCTCAACCCAGACCCTTGCCTGGTCTGTATTGGGAATTTAGGGGACAAAAAAAAGATATAAAATTTAAAAGCCAATCACATGGGTGAGGTCTTTTGTCCACCTATATTTAACTATCTTATAATAATAAATTTGAGCCTATGTAATTAACAACCCATTAGTAGCCATTGATTACTAAAAATGTTTAGTATTGTGAAATAAAGAGAAAGAATGATAGGGAGTGATAACCATTGGTGCTCTGGGCTTTATAATGGCTCTGTGTTCAGTACTTACTCTTGTCAGGGCTCAGGGAGACAGGACTCTAAACCAGGCCAAGTTCTCATGGGAGCCTCCAGAAATGTTCAGAGAACCTAGATGTGTTGAACATAAAACTTGATACTTTGAGCATATGAGACATATGTTTTTTTTTTTGGGGGGGGGGTCACACCCGGCAGTGCACAGGGGTTACTCCTGGCTCTATGCTCAGAAATCGCTCCTGGCAGACTCGGGGGACCATATGGGATGCTGGGATTTGAACCACTGAACTTCTGCATGCAAGGCAAACGCCTTACCTCCATGCTATTTATCCTGCCCCAATTTTCTCCAAATCTTTCAATTTAATCTTTGATCAGGGCCTCAGTAGCCAACCTGTATATTTATTATTTTTGGTTTTGTTAAGAAATTTATGATCAAATCAAAAATATTTTAATAAAGAGAAACAGGATAAATGTTTAGCTATTTTGAGATCATATATGCTTACTCTTCCGATAATAGTTGGTAGTTCATTTATTTTCATTTCTATTTTAGCTCTCCAAGTACACAAGTAGCAGATATTTTTTAATCGAGTTGAAATTCTTTACACATATAGTTACAAAAATATGTATAAATGTCTGGTGTTTATAACAATTTTTGCTCTTTATCAACTTGAGCACATTCTTGTATAAAATACGAAAGGTAAATTCAATAGAAACAAAATTTTTCCCTACTTAACTCCAAAAATACTGCAAAACAACAGTACTTGTTGATTTATAATTCTCTCTCTTCCCTCATGCTGATCTCATTTTTTTAGCTCTTATTATGCAGTCACAAGGTTACCACAAAGTGACATGAAAATGGTATTAAAATAATAAAGCAAATAATTCAGAGTAAATGGTTTAGGAGTCCTGCTTGAATACCTTTCAAATTTGTTCATGAATATAGAACCTCATTTTATTGAACTAAATACATTGTCAAAATCCAACAATTTATTCACATTGACAATGTGAATTATTCTCTAAGTTTAGTAATTTTGATGCCTGTCCTGATTTGTAAATCAACATATAGTTGCCTAAGCATGCACAGGATAATGTGTGCATTGTAAAATGATCAGTGAGTGATTTCCTGTACTGTTACTCTAATGAGAGAATACAAAGTTATTCAAAGAGTTACAATTGTGAAATAAATCATTTCTCTGCTGACCTAGAGCTATCTGTGCTCTCTCCAATCTGATGTGATGAACATTTAAAGTGATATTTTGAGATGTTTCAACCTTAAATAATTACTGCTAAATTGCATGGAATTTCATTATTTGTTTATAATATGTGTGATTCTTCTCCTCAAAGGGTCACAAAGCCATTGAATCAGAACATATTTAATTCTAAATTAAGTATTATGCAAATATTTGTCTTGAGTTTTGAAATAATAAAATCAATGTGTAATTTTAATAACAAATGTACCTATTTTGAATCTAAAACTGTATAATTAATTTTATCCTAGAATGAAAATGGCAAAGGTGAAAATATAATTTATAAAGTTGGTCATATATATTTTAAATAAAAATCACCGAAATCATATACCCCCTTTATAATTGGTCACACATCTAATGCTAGTTTCCTTATATTCTAACATTATAGAACTCATTTAAAACACTTAATGAAATAAATGACAATTTGAAGGTATATTAAATAGGAAATAGTAATATGTTTCTATGTTTCAGAGAATTTACCTTTTCTTTTCTGTCTAGTCAACATATTGAGCAAAAATTCATAGGGTAAAAATCAATATAAAACCAAATTTCAATATAGATATTTTTCCTCTTGCTTTCATATACATCATCTTATAACATAGTTTGTTTCTTATAAAATATATTAAATTAAACCAGTTTGAATTACACTGAGAGACAAAAATTACTGCTATACTTATTTTATTTTTCAGTTTTAGTCACTGAGAAATTTGAAGTTATTTAGGATTGAGTTTCAGGCGTACAATATATTACTATAAATTCCTTCAGCAAAGTCCACTTCCCATCACCAAGTCCCTTCTCCATTTTCATACTATTTGCCTCATACTGCTAGTCTGCTCCTAGAAAAAGAACATTTTTAAAAATATATAAATTTTTGCTTTGATTTACAATTACAGTTTTGTTGTTGATTGACAGGGTTTCTTACATAGCACTTTACCACTTTTTAGCCCTACCACCAATTCCAAGTTAAAAGCTTCTCTCCATCATAGAAAATGTTCTTCCCTATTCTACATTTCAGCCCTTCAAGTGGCATGTTTCCTATTGAATAGCTGTTCTCATGCTTGTTTGTATTGTCACTATTTATTATTCCACGTTGCATTTCTTTATATACCATGAGAAAAAATTCTGTATCTGTCTCTACCCTTCTTATTAACTTCATGTAGCATAAACACCACTATATATATATAGCTTTTTGGGCCACACCCAGTGATGCTCAGAGGTTCCTCCTTGCTATGAACTCAGAAATTGCTCCTAGCTTGGGGACCATATGAAATGCTGGGGAAGCGAACCTTGGTCTATCCTAGGTTAGTGCATACAAGGAAACTCCCTACTACTTGCATCACTGCTCTGGCCCCAACACCACTATATTTTCCATTCATTTTTCACATCTCTGTTTGTTTGTGACCTGACCAAGATCTGGAAAAATTTTTATCTGGCATTGCAAATGTCAGTCTAAAAGTGGAAAGTTTAATAGAAGTATCATGCATTATTTTAAAATGTTAGAAAACATAAAATACAAATGCAATTATAGAAGACCATGTCCTCCTGCATATAATGGCATTTTTTTTTGTTTGATTTTTGGGACTTACTTGACAGTGCTCATGCCTTACCTCTGCTCATGGTTAAGTCCTGAAATTGCTCAATGGATCACTTATGGTATCCTGGATATAGTCAGGGTTCTGTCACACTGAAATAAATTGTGTTGGGCTGGAGATTTGACAAAGAGAGTGTGTTTTTGCCTTGAAAATGGAGAGCTTGGGTTCAATTTCTGGTACCCTATTAGACTTCCAAGTACTACCAGTAGTAATTCCTGAGTGTAGAGCCAGAAAGAAGACCAGAGCATCATGAAATAACTCCTCCATAAAAACCAACAACAACAAAAATAAAAATCTTAACCATCAAAATATCACTGTCTTTTTAAAATTATTACACTGGTATAATTCTATAATTATTTTTTTCTGCAACTAAAATACATAGTGGAAGTAGTGACTTGTTTTGACAAATTAATCAACTAAGATAATCAGATTTTGTGTTAGGAAACTCAAAGATGTAATTTTTTAAAATTTTAAATAGAGATAAAATGCACATGTCTATTTTAAAACAAATTAATGAAAAATTCCAGTTGACCTTTAATTTAAATTCATATTCTTAGGCAAAAAATTGAATGCCTTATCTTGTTTTATCATTATTTTAAAATGCTTATTTTTTAAATTTATTTTTCCTATTGCTATTATTATATGTGTGAAATAAAACTTCCAAATCACAGAACAGAGAGATAGTACAGCAAGCAAGGACAGTGCTTGTCTTGAACAAGCCTGAGTTGTGTTTGATCTCCAATACCCCATATGGTCCCATAAGCACTGTCAGGAGTGATTTCTATTTGCAGAGAAGGGAGTGACACAGAGCATATCTAGGTATGACTAATAACCTGAAAAACAAAGATTTCCATTCTATTATTTTAAAATTAAAACCATTCAAACTATGATCCACAGCTGTCATATTTTAGAGTTATTTGATATCTATTTTCCACACTAAAATTTTATTTCAAAATATACCAAAACTTTCATTTTCATTAGTAGCTTGAACTCCAATTAAAGTCGCAATGTGAATAATGTATTCTATATCTTTTAAAAATAAAGTTTATCTATGCATATTATTGGAGA
This sequence comes from Crocidura indochinensis, assembly GCA_004027635.1. Lineage (NCBI taxonomy): Eukaryota > Metazoa > Chordata > Mammalia > Eulipotyphla > Soricidae > Crocidura > Crocidura indochinensis. The sequence continues at coordinate 7,406 of PVKC010019132.1, forward strand.
AGGTAATTTTTAAAAATAATTTAAAACATGTTCCTTTGTATGTTTGCATATATGCACATGTTTATATGCATATGTATATAGACATATGCATACAACCACCTATATATATATATATATATATATATATATATATATGTTTTCAGGTTGCACCTGGAGAGTTCAAGGACTATTCATGTCTCTTGCTCAGGAGTGACCTTTGGCAGGGTTCAGGAGACCTTCTGACTCATGGCTGGATGAATGCAAGACAAAGTTTTGTTTCTCTGATCACTTATTCTAATTTTGTTTTGTTTTGTTTTGTTGTGGGGTCACAGGCAGCAGCCCTAAGGGATCACTCCTGGCTATGCACTCAAAAATTGACCCTGGCAGGTACAGGGACCATATGGGATGCCAGGCTTTGAAGCACCATCTGTCCTAAAAGGCTGTGTGCAAGACAAATGCCCTACCGCTGTGTTATCTCTCCTGCTCCTTGTTCTAATATTTGTAATAGTTTGATTCTAAATGTTTTCTTGATTTCTAAGGCCCTGGAAACACATTCATTCCTGAAAGTGTATTTGAATATGCACTTATTCAATATGCTCCTGCCAAGTTCTGAGTCAGAATCTCTGGCAGTTAATGCTCAGAAGGTATTTTAAAAAGCTTTGCCAGAATTTTGTACACTAGAATTTGAGAACCACTACCTTATAGGAGAACATTATCATAATGTTTAAGCATTAAGCAGTTAAGTAGTTTAAGCATTTCACACATACAAATCTGGAAGAATGCTGAATTTACAATGATTTGGAAAGAAATTGAGTCACAATTTCTTTATATTAACTGACAATAAATAGTCCTTGTAGAAGAGTGGCTCAAATGCTGCTTTTGTAGTATCATCAGATAGCACAATATTTAATTTTGGAACAGCATAATTCTGAAACTTCCCTCTTTTACTGTACTGTTAAAAATAAAATAGAATCTGCCTTATTTTTAAATGAATGAAATGATCATCTAAGTAAATAATACACAGTAGACACTTGGTAAATAGTTGTCATCATTTTTATCACATTGTCTTGCCTTTAATCATAACCCGTTGCACTAAATTATGTCTAGCCTTCCTCTCTTATTGAGTATTTATTTTATTATTCTAGTGCGTCATAATATATTTTGAAGTAGGCTTTTCAATGCTGCTGTTGGACAAAGGCCCTTACCAGCAGTACTTGGTGCTGCTCCCGTGCAGCAGTTTAAACTGGGAACCATGAGGTGAAACCAGGTGGTGCTCAAAAGTTACAGATTATATTTAGATATGTGACAGATACTGAACATGTAGTATAGAGGATCAAGTTAGGGCCCTGCTCATACAAGGAATGCTCTGCAACTCTTTAGATATTTTGTGGCTCTAATGACAAGTCTTACCTTAACTATGAGAAATAAGAAACAAAGTAGATGTACTCAAATACATAAAGCCAAAAGAAGGTGAGAACTGATCTTTAGTAGAAAACATATCATAGTGGAGAAAAAAGGAGAATGGGTGCCGGAGAGATAGCTCAGCGGTAGGGCATTTGTCTTGCATGTAGTCAACTCATGATGGACTGTGGTTCGAATCCCTGCATCCCATATGGCCCCCGAGCCTGCCAGAACAAATTTCTAAAAGCAGAGACAGGAGTAACCCTGAGTGCTGCTGGGTGTGACCCAAACACCAAAATAAATTAAACATACATAAAGAGGAGAATGGGATGGGTGGGGAGACATGGTATCAAAGACAGAGGAAAATTGATACTCTGTGGAGGGTGTGGAATACAATATGCATAGAAACCTCTATTAATAGATATGTAAGACCAAAACAAACAATAAAAAAGAAAAGGAAAAGCATATTTTGAATAGAAACATTATAAAAAATTAGACAGTGACCACATGTATCATGACAAATACAATTTAAGAGCAAAAATGTCATTGACAAATGATAAATTCCTAAAGTAAATCATAATTGTACAACTCTTTTCTAGTGAGATTGCCAAGGATAACTGAACCTTGTAGGTATTCAGTGTGGTTTGATTATTGTAATTTTTGTGGATTGTGAGAAAACATACCTGTATTGAATATATTTTGTACATATCACAGTTGAATGTTGTAGTCCTGAGCTCTGATTTTAAATATGCTTCCTATCTTTAATAAATCCATTATATGTGTAGATCTCATTCCATCTACTCTTTGGGTAGTCAATATTTTAAGTATTTTTGAATTCTAAATTTAATATTTTAGGCAAGCTTTTATAGATAACTTCTCTAATTCATTGATTCTAAATTAAAACTATATGACTGATAATATTTTAAATATAATTTATAATGATCTGTTTTTATGATTTAGAAAGATACAAGTGCAAATCTTTCATTTTGTGAAAAATATATTGTTAAGGGTATATTTAAGCACAAAATATGTAAAGGTATAATGTATAATATTTTTTCAAACTGACACATATTTGTGAACATGAAGATCGACAAAATAACGTTTTCAGAGAAAAAAATGCCTAAAATAATGTTTCATTATTGGCATACGTTCCACAAGTAGTAGAGTCAGTTTTTGGAACAGAGAATGTGGTTATTCCTGAGTTTCTTGGGAGACCATGCAATACTAGAAATTAACTGCTAGTGCTTCCATGCAAAGCTTGTGCTCTAAAGTTTAGAGCTATCCAATCTCTTAAATATTGCTTTCCTTTTGTTTTTCTTTTTGGGCCACGCCCTATGACGCTCAGGGGTTAGTCCTGTTTATGCCCTCAGAAATCACTCCTGGCTTGGGGGACCATATGGGATGCTGGATGATGGAACCATCGTCGGTCCTAGGTTAGCTGCATACAAAACAAATGCCGTACAGCTGCACTAATGCTCTGGCCTCTTAAATATTGCTTTTATATGAATTTTAGTGTATTTGTTTCCTATAAGTTTTATGCAATGTAGGATCTTTATTTTGATGAATGTACATAATTTTCTTTAAGTATTTAAAAAAGTTTCCTGAAAAATAAATTATGTTGCATATGTATTATTAGGAAGGATGGGCAAATAGAGAATAATGCTTTTATTAAAGATTTTTGTTTGCATTTTAAAAATATAAAAAAACATTCTTCATGTAGACAATTTAATTCATTTATTTAAAAAATCAAGTTATTAAGAAATTGATGAAAAACCATAGCAAGTCAGAACTAAAAACAAAATGGAATTTATTAAATGAATCACAATAGAATCATTAATGATTATCTATCCAAATGCAAAATGTTCACAGTCCAGTGGAGAGATATATTAATAAAATCCACAATTACAAAAATATATCTGAAATGTTAGCTTTAAAGGGAAGTTCGTTGCAGGTTTAAGGACAAGCAAAATGAATTAGCTAGTCACAGGATAGTCAATGAATAATTTTCTAAATAAGTAATAAATTAAATGTTAAGAATGTGCTGGAGTTTAGTATAAGAAGGTTAAAAATATTACAGGGCTTGAGCAATAGCACCGTGGGTAAGGGCACTTGCCTTGCAAGCGATGGACCAGGGTTTGATCTCTGGCATTCCATCTGGTCCTCCAAACCAGTCAGGAATAATTTCTGAGCAGAGCTAGAAGTAAACCCTGAGTGCTGGCATGTTCAGCCCCCAAACATACATATGCATATGTACATACTAAATACACACATATGCACACACCACAGGGGGATGGAGTGATAGTACAGCAAGTAAGGCATTTGTTTTGCACACAAAGGATCTGGATTTGATCCCCAGCATCCTATATGTCCCTGTGCCTGCCAGGAATGATTCCTGAGATCAGAGTCAGGAGTATTTCTTGAGTACTTTGGGGTTTGCCCCCAACTAAAATACAAACAAAAATACTATAAATGTCAGAGAGTTAGTATAGTGAACAGCACTTGCCTTGTTTGGGGGCAACCCTGGTTTAATCTTCAGATCCCATATGTTGCACAAGAACTATTCGGAATAACTCTTCAGTGCAGAGCTAGGAATAACCCCTAACATTAACTCCAAGTATGTTCCAAAATCCAAACACAAACAAAAACTGAACCTTGTAGGTATTCAGTGTGATTTGATTATTTGTATTATAACTTTTGTGAAAATAATACACATATGCAAAAGTGCATTGGAATAAAATTATATGTCCCAAGTCATTATTGTGTATTACAATGATATGATATGGTGTGTCATGACATGACACAGCACATGACATGATATATACGATACAATACATTATGATATGATATGTCAAGTGACTCAAATATCTTTGACTGAACAAGTTCAATTCAAAATTAACCTTGACAGGAAAGTAGAGAAAGGAGAAAGCAAGAAAATTTAGGTCAAAAGCTTTAGGCAGTGAGTTTGTCTTTTGATTCAGAATAATGGAAACACTTTTTGATAAGAGGAATTAAGAAAATAGAGACATAATTAGATTCTGTTAAAAGTATGAATATAAATAGGAAATGTAAAAATATGTTTGGGGACAGGAGAGATAGCACAGTGAGTAGGCCATCTGCCATGCATGAAGTTGACTTGGATTCAATCTCCAGAATCACATATGTGGCACTGAGCCCTGTCAAAGTGATCTCTGAGGGTAAAACCAAAAGTAAACCATGATAAACAGTAGGTATGGCCTAAAACAAACACAAAAACAAAAAAAGCTGTGTGTGTGTGTGTGTGTGTGTGTGTGTGTGTGAGAGAGAGAGAGAGAGAGAGAGAGAAAGAAAGAGAAAGGAGGAGAGAGATTTTGTGAGTAGGAAAGTGTTTACAAATTAATGATTCCAAAACATGTCAATCAATAAGAATCAACAAGAGAAACTGTCAAAACACAAGTCATAAGGACCAAATTTCTGATTCAAGATGAGATGTTAAGATACTTCAACTTGCCATACCTGTGAACCAGCATATGTCCCACATACTGGCAGTTAAAACCAAGAGGTTGAGATAGGGGGTTAAAAATCACTGTAAATTAATGGGGCTGGAGAGATAGCATGGAGGTAATGCGTTTGCCTTTTTTGCAGAAGGTCAGTAGTTCGAATTCCGGCATCCCATATGTTCCCCCTAGCCTGCCAGAAGCAATTTCTGAGCATACAACCAGCCAGGAGTAACCCCTGAACAATGCGGGTGTGACCCAAATCAAAAACAAACAAAAAAAATCATTATAAATTGAAACCAGCTGTGGAATGCTAACTCAAGTCCATTGAATTAGGCAACAACCCAGCATTTTTCACTTGCAGCATATTTGCTGAAGTTTTGATGACCCACTATGGAGAATATTTTTTATGAATCAACCTCAGATATAAATGTCCTATATTTTTCTATATCAAGTACATAGTAGGTTTTTCCTTTCCTGAATTATGCAGTTAATTTATATTATTAGATTTCAAAACTAAAACACGGGATGCTACTTATTTTTCAACACCAGAACTATGTTTAAAGTACAAAGTATGAAGTTATAACACAAATTCTGGAACTAGATTGCGTTTTAATTCCAATTCCACCAAACTGAATGTGTGACTTTGAGTGAACAATTCATAAAACTTCATTCAGGGGTCTCAAACTTGAGGCCCACGGGCCGCAAACGGCCCTCCGTACAACATTTTGTGGCCCTGCCCTAGAGGAATCTTTTTTTGTTTTGTTTTGTTTTATTTGTGTGGGTCACACACACCAATGTTCAAGGCTTACTACTGACTTTGAACTCAGGATCACCCCAACTTTGCCTCCTGCAGGTAAATAGAGTTTGAGACCCCTGTAAGCCATCCATAGGTCTAGGACAATAATTCCAACTGAGATGTTATAATTACTAAATAAACTAATATTTCATATAGTATAATGCCAGATATATTATCACTCTTTAAAAGCACGCCCAATTTTTAGAATGTATTCTAATTGTAATATATTTGATAGCTAAAGGTTGTGAACAATAAAAATACCTTAGTTGTGCATCTTTCATCAAATATTTTTAATTTAATATTCATTAAATTAATATTAATTTAATTTAGTATAACATAAATGGAAAAATCTCATTTAAAATATATAACCATATATATCCCTTTTTATTCTTCTATTACAGGTAGTGGGGTTTCTATGTTAAAATGGTTTAAATTTAATTGCTAAGACCTGTTTTTCATGCACATTTCTCTCCTTCTATTTTTCCATCATGAATTCTCCTGTTACATTTGTCTTTTGTGTATTTCCTATCTTAATATTAGTTTATATTCATTAGGATTTTCATCTCACTACTGTTAACTCTGCAGGTAGCTTTGTCCCTCTGTGAGTTACCTGGCTAATTTGATTCTGGTATCAGAAAATTTATTCCATAGATGTAAGTATGTCATTAACAAAATACTTAACATGTGCTAATACTGACCCCTTGAGACACTTCCTGCAGATCTCCACTTAGAGAGCTTACATTTATTGATTATGCTTATTTTGCTTTATATGACCAGGTTTTCTTTCAGGTATTTATCCCACTAATTTACTGGAATCTATTTTGTAAGCACAGAACAAATGCCTTTCTTTAACCTGAGTCTAGAGTGTCCTTTCATTACTTTTATCTACTAAGTTAGGAGTTATGCCAAAGATGACTTTTACAATATATGATGTGACCTACTTTTAATAAATTCACATTTACCACTGACTTTATTAGACACCTTTCTCCCTGGTGTTCACAATTGGGCTCTTTAATTACATGCTCAGGCAAATACTTCTAACACAAGAAGGCAATTTAAGAAGCTAAAAAAAAAATAAAGCTATGCAGACATTTCAAGATACAAAAATAAAGACAAAGAAGGGAAACAGTATAGCAATCCTAGACAGATTTACCTTCCTGTAACCTTCAGCCTCGAAATTGTCTTTAAGATCCTAGGTTATTTCTAATTTTGGCCCTCAAATTACATCCTACACATTCCAGACAGCTAGGACAGTCTCTCTCTGCTTTTTCTTATTATTATTCTGATTGTTTAATGCATTGCAAATGGGAACTCTGGGACTCTAGACTTCTTTTTCCCCCTTGAAACCTCTAAATAATTAATTAGACTGTCGAGCTCTCACTGCAGCAAATTTCCTCTTCATGTTGGCCAAGGTAGCACACATTTATCCTTAGGCAAAGCCACAGGCTAAAAGAGTTTTATGTTAGTAAAACATCTTAGACGATGGCATATTATCTTTGAGGTCATAATAAAAGAAATCACTCAAGCCCAATGAAAGAAGGTGAAATAAGTATAGCTTTTAGGTTAATGTGAGTTTAAATGGGCATTCCAAGCAAGCTGTCAGTAACTCGAAATTCAAGTCCACTGCAATTTTGTAAGAGCATATGTGTTTATTGTAATAGGGTCACAGAAAGAACTGAGACTCAAAGACGCATATAGTATTTAATTAATACATTTTACAGAGTTCTATAGAGTATATAGATAGGTGGTGGTTTAGTTGTTAAATTCCCTCAGAAACCTAGACATATTCATTATGAACCTTCTAAATTAGAAATAAAGAATATTAGATAAAGTGGCTGAATTAGTCTCTAGCTCTTTGTACTCTCTGTACAGGCTATAGTTAAATAACCAGAACTTTCTTATTAGGTTTTGCCAAAGACACAGACAAAAAGTACTCTGAAACCATTCACTAAGAATTATCAATTGTGCTACAGCACCACTCCAGATGCTCAGAGAGGTTTGACAGTAGATGAGTGGCAGTGCCCTTTGGGCAGGCCACAAAGCACCAACTCAGAAAGCAGGAAGGAGGGAATTTGAGGGTCTGTGTTCTTTTCGGTACGCTGTTAGACAAAAGATTCATTTGTCAGCAATGTCTTAATCTTAGAAGGCAGAATTTGAGTCTTTCTCTGTAATAGTCCACATTTTATGCACTGTATGCTGTTCTGTGGAACAAAGATAAGCTGTTTGGTCTAACTTTTAAAAGAATGCACAAAGCTCCAGTAAGCACATACCTACCAGATTCCTACAGTTGACTCTGGGATATTTGTGAAAACATAAAATACAAACAAATGGAAATGAGCCAATTCACTGAAAGAAATTGCAAAAACTCTAGGGAGTCTGACTTTGGTAAAGCATCATTTAGAGGATGAAAATTAATTTACTCATGTCATCCACCTCCTTTTCATCCATCACAGTCAGTACATCCTATCATTACACTGAATAAAGTTATTGGACCATTGTTTGATAAGCATTAAGGTCAATCCTTTATATAGAACATTTTTTAAGTGATTCTAGAAGTAGGAGCCACTTCCAGATAGAAGACTTGAGTCTTTAAAAGCAAAAGCATCTACCAGAGTACTAAAAAAATATATTGTAGCAATTATTCACAGTAAGCTCAGCTGACAATGCTCCTGGTACTGAATGGTTATTGATCAGCTGTGACTTACATATGTCTACCAACTCACAATAAAAGCCAAATTGGACTGGGGAGATAAATTGTCTTCATGCTAAGATATTTGCTAGAATATTTTATGTTAAATAAAGGATAATATTCTTGATCACTATGATTGTTCTATCCCAAAATATATATAATATATAAAAAGAAATTTCAATTCTGTTTTGCTTCCTTTATAGGTATTACTAAGTATTAAAGATAAAAAAGGTAAAAAAGAACCTAAAAATTTATTCCCTCCAAATCTTAAAAAGCAAGGAATCTCCAATAAAATCAGTCACTGGATAGGTGAATAATGCATTTGATGGTAAAACTGAGGTTTCCTGATAACTTGGTCTGTCTTCTTCCCTTAATACCATACAACTTTCCATGACACAAAATAAATAAATAAAGGAAGATGATGAATTATTAAATGTTGCAAGTGGATTTTCAATATGTAATTACAGCTTAGGCACTGATTTAATTATTTGGATAATTCGTTTCATATTTTCTTGGTTAATTACTGCCATCCATCGCACTATATAATTCAAACAATCATAAATAACAGCTTGAATTTTATGAAATCACCATGCCAAAATTTCTAAGTGCTTAGCACTAAGAAAATATTTGTAAAAACTTATCAATTTGTTGGATATTTTATTAAAGATCTGCTACCACCAGTTCAAAAATAGGTTTCAAATAAAATTGTGCCTAAAATTAGCAATCTGTTCATGTTTTGAATAGTTTTCTGTAAATATATATTGGATATGTTTTCAGATAGTATGCATTTAGCTTTATATATTTTAGGTTTAAAAAGTCCTGCCTCCAGATATATAAAATCATAAAAAAACTTTAATGCTGATGTACTATATAAGATCTTAGAAATTAAAAAGAATCTCTACTTCATCTATACAGAAATATATATAAAACAGTGAAAGATAAAGATGATATTTGAGATTTATCTCTAAGTATGCATAGAATCTTGGTTTATATGTCTCATTTTTCCCATTGACTACTCTTTGAATTATATAATACTCCATTTACCTTCTTCAGCCTCATTTACTCACTTCTTTTCATTTGGTTGTGAAGAAGACAGACATTAGCAAGGAAATAAGTTCATGGAAGGAACTATTTTAATAAAATGCATGTCTTTTAATAAGCTACAGCTTATTTTCTGCAATTCAGATTACTATCTCTTTCATTATTTTTTGATCATTCTTCAATTGAATTTATATGTATATAATTTAACATTAACAGTATTCTCTTTTAATTATGTAAATGCATTTTAATGCTAAAATCCTATCTTTTACTTCTTTAGGAAATCTTGTTTCTAGTCATCTTTCAAAATAAAAAAAAATTAATAAGGTATAAAAAAGAAAGCAAAAGTCCATCCTGCATTTGTTATATAGGAGGAAGAGAGAAGTTAGTGTGATTAGCTGACTTAATTGTTTATTTAAATTCTCATACGAATAAGATCTGGAAGATGATTTCAAAGAAGCAACTCAAAATGTAAAAATTCCAAGCAAACCTTAGTTTCTCTGCAGGTGATTAATTGCTTTAAAAATAAAAGAGATGTCAAGATTGACAAACAACCGGCCTACCCAAGATTTGCTCAGCATGATACTATAGTTTTGAAGAACATCCTTATCAGATCACCTTTTTACTTGTGTTAAAAATCTATATACAAGAGATGAGCATAAAATCAATAGAGTCATATAATTTACAATATTTTTAGGAGTTAATCTCATATTGTGAACTGCTTATAGTCAGGTATATTTTAGGTAATATTGTTACTACCATCATTTTCATGTGCTATTTCAGGTTTTACATGGTTAAGGAGTTATTAATTCTTATACCAAGAAACTAGATGAAAAAGAAACGTCAGTGAAATTAGTTGTCATTTCTGCCTCTATTTTATCATCCCAAGATTTATATGTCTGCTTTACTGATAGAATATAAGCCAGAAGTTTCTGATTCATGTTTATCTAATATAACTGATAAAACAAAAGATTTCAGTTTGGGGTTGTTCCTGCTGTGTTATAGGAGGGCAGGAGAAAATGAAAGTGGAAAGAATGAGAAAGAGTTGGAAAGCTGTGACTGAATGAAATATTATAAGTCAAAACCATAAATCACAATCCGGACTTTATTTGGAATGTTCTGCAAAGATAATGGGTATACCCCAAAGCTGACTGTCAGTTTTGGGTTTTTCCTACCAAAATGAAACAAAAATATCTTTGAAGTTGTATGGCTAAAAACTATGTATTGCCAGGCTATATAGATAGTACAGAGGTTAAGGAGTTATATGCTACTGACATTAGTTCAATTCTTGGCACACAAATTATACCTGAGCATCATCATGGGTGATCCATGAGCACACACTCAGGAGTGAGAAATGAGAACACAAGCAAAACAATGTAGCAAATCCCATTTTATCCCAAATATTTTAATAATAGATACATGTGTAACATACATGTATGCATTTTGGGGCACAGTTTTACTCTTTCATCAACTTATCTTTCCTTTTATGGTCATTGTATAACAGAAATCACTATGCCTGATTGTGGGGTATGTATATTTACTGGTAGCGCTTTCTAATGGCACATATTACGACAGAATACTCAAACACTTGGTTGAGGTGCTTATAATAAGACATGCTACTTTAATTGTAGCACTTCTTATTTCAGTTCACTTGGTTCTTTGTTTCTCTCCTTTCATTTCGGAATTATTCTTTCTTTCACCTACTTTCTTTCTCTTTATTTTATATTGTGTATAATCAACAGATTTTGTTTCAGTCATATGAATGCAAATTAATGAAAGTGGTCCATTGTCTATTATGGCCAGTGCAGAAATTTAATTCTGGTAATAAAATTATCATGTTCTCTTTATCAAATTGCCTGGTCCATTTCTTTGTGCATCTTTCTTTGATCATTTGCTTGACCTTCTGTATTTTATACTGAAGTTCTTTAAAGCTAACTTTTTCTAGTTTTCTTTGCTCTTCTAATTAGATTGATTCAGTTCACTGAGCTTTCATCAAAAATTGTGCACTTTGCCCTTACATTGACCTCAAGGTGAAATTTTCTGTACTAGATGTTTAAGTTGAAAATACCAGTTTCAAAATAAGTGTTTGATTGCTTTTTTCTGTATTCCTCAACATTATTTTTCTAATCAATTCTATTAATTCTTGTCAATTTTCTTACCAATTTTTTATAATGAATAACTAGAAATGAGAGAAATTCAAAGAAATACTGATTAAGGATATTAAAGTACCCATACAAGTGGAATTGAAGGAACTAAAATATAAAATAAAAAGTTACATAAAACACATACTGAAAAAGTTTCAATGAGCTCGAAGATAATAACAATCAAAAGAGATAAAATTTTAAAAAATAACAATAAGAACCCAAACAGAGATGGTAAATAATGGAAGGAAATATAAGATGCTTAGTAGACAATAGCAAAAAATTTATCTCTGAACACTGTCAGTAGGAAAAAAAAGTGAAATCTGAAGAATAATGGGTGAAAAA